>PVKM010001644.1:62789-70289 GCA_004027735.1 Carollia perspicillata
TAACATCAATTAAAGCTAGCGTTCCAAATGACTTGGGAGGGTGATCATATATGCTTTATTAAATGTTTGCACCAAAAAAAAAAAAAGATTGATACACATAAATGATGGGCAACAATCATTTCTCCTAAGTTTGTGATCACCTCACAAAACCTGCTTGTTATACTTGTTTGTATTCTTTATTATCTATAACCTAAGATGTTACACAGCTGTGTAGTCGTGGCCGAGTGGTTAAGGCGATGGACTAGAAATCCATTGGGGTCTCCCCGCGCAGGTTCGAATCCTGCCGACTACGGCATTACAGGGGTCGTTTTTTCCCCCCTCCCCGAGAGGGAATGGAAGGTTACATTTGCCAGAGCAAAGCCCCACAGCAACGAGGATGGAAGTTACAATCACCCTTTCGTTTACCGAAAGGTGCGCGATCACTGCTCTGTGATCACTGCTCTGTCCATGTTGACTCTGCGCAGGTGTGGAGATACCCCACAAGTTCTCCCAGGCGTTTTATTCCCCCACAGAAATGGCCCTGTTCTTCTTTGCGGTCTTGGGTCAGTGAAGGATTCCATGGAATCGGTGGTTCACACGGGGTTCGTCCTCATTAGCATAGTGGTGAGTATCCCACTGCCTTCCCGGGTAGCGCGGAAGACTGGGTTTCTGATCTTCTGGGAGGTGGAAGGACCTGTTTTGTACTCAGTCACCGCTTTACACTTCCCAGCAATCGTGTCACTGCTCAGGATCAAGTGCTGTATTCCACCTTTCTGTAACGTGAAAGCTGCAGAACTCATGGGTGCCTGATTCTGCTCTGCCTTCTGGAACGCGCTGGGCGACCGGCCACTGCGGAGCTCTGGGAGCTGAGCTGCAGGGGACCCGCACCTCTCCTGCTGGCTTCGCTCCCAGTCCGGCGCGCTGACCAGAGAAACACTTCAGTGCCATTCTAAGTTATGAAAAGCCACGGCTACTTTAAGGCCCAGAGGAGAACCTGTATTAGTCACAAGGGACTTAGAAGACTCCTTGGAAGTTAATAAGAACATGGTTGCCTGGCCTCTTGCCTCCCATTTGCATGCACGAAGAGCTACTGGGGCCACATGCCCAGAAGGTCAAAAAGGCCATGTAACTGCTTTAAGTCCTCCATCCTCTCAGACATCAAACCCTGGAATGATGATACCGACATGGCGCGGCTGGGGGCTGTGTCTTTCATCCAGCTGCACTGGCTCACCTGGGCAACTCCAAGCTGATGTCCCTGGACCCGAGCCTCCACAAGATCAGATGTGTGGAGGCCAATGGCAAAATGGTCACACACTTGCAAGAAGAGAAGACCCCAAGTTCCAGGAGCATTTGCAGAGTGTCAACATTGCTCCTTTCAACAAGATCCGAAGCTCCAAGCAACGTGCTTGTGAATGGATGTAAGACTTTATGAATTGTCTTATGAAAGGAAATAAATTGCTATTATAAAATCATGGCAATTAAGACAGTGTGGTACTTCTTTGGATGGATAACTAAACATTGGAATGGAAGAACACATCCTAACCAGACTCACTCATACAGTCATTTGATTTAAAACAAAGATGATCATGCAGTGCTTTAGGGAAAGACTGTTTTTGTTTCCAATAAAGTGAAATTGAATAAATTGGTTGCTCCTTTGTATATCAATATGGAAATTAATGAATTACAACATACACAAAACTTAATCACATGAACTGTATATTTAAACATGAAAGGTAAGGCAATAATGCTTCTGAAAGATAATTTAGGGTAATTTCTTCATGACTTTGGAGTATGCAAGAATTTCTAAAACAGCACAAAAAGGGAGTCACCACAAAAGAAAATATTTATGCATAAATTGGACTTCACCAACATTGGAAAATTTTGTTCATTACTAGCTACCAGTAAGCAAGTACAAGGCAAATCTTACGGAAGATATTTATATTACATATGTCTAAAAAAAAGACTGTGCCCATACCATAGTCAGAGTTCTCCAGGGAAACAGAACCAATAGCCTGTGTACAAATATAGATTTATTTTGAGTGAATGACACAGGCAATTAATTACAGAGGATGGCAGGTTCAGATCTGCAGAAATGGTTGAAATCCGACCTAAGTGCAGATACCGGTGAGAGAGCAGGAAGGGTCTAAGAGCTGAGGGAAGTGATGCTGGAAGAACGCATTCCTCAGAAAAACCTCTCCTCTTCACCTTCCCCAGAAAGGGCAGCTGCGGCCCAGGGACCACGTGAATGGGGCGAAGCTATTACAAATCCCTTCTCCATCTGAAACAAGGCCCTTGTTGCCGCTTTAACAACTTCTAAATTCCATCCAGGGAAGCTAATTTTGGAGAAAAGTCTTCTATGGAAGCAATCCAAACTAAAGCATGTTATTTATGTACACAGACATTTATGACACTTTTAGTTATAACAATAAAATAATTAAAATAACAAACATTTTCAACAATGGGGGAAGGGAATGATTATTTAACTTAGGTTGTACATAGCTGTAAGATTATTACAAAGTATTAAAAACAATATTTTGGCAGTTTGTGATAGCTCAGGGAAGCACATGATATAATGTTAAATGAGAAATTTAACATTAAATTTAATGTTTAATGAGAATGAGAAATTTTCATGTTA
Source organism: Carollia perspicillata (assembly GCA_004027735.1). Lineage (NCBI taxonomy): Eukaryota > Metazoa > Chordata > Mammalia > Chiroptera > Phyllostomidae > Carollia > Carollia perspicillata. The sequence goes on from PVKM010001644.1 coordinate 65,404, forward strand.
AATGAAAAATGTATGTACTGTATTCCTTCAATTAGGTAAAACATTTGCATTATAACATCTGGGGGGTGGGAGAGAATACACCAAAGTATTGCTAGTGTAGTTTCTCAGTTGTAGGATTGTGGGGGGTTTTCCCTTTGTTTTCTATGTGAAGCAGACATCATTACTCAAGTATTTTTTAAAATTTTTTTACTTATTGATTTTTAGAGAGAGAGAGAAGGGAAGCAGGGAGAGAGAAAGAGAGGGAGGAGACATTGCTTTGTTGTTCCTCTTATCTGTGGACTCATTGGTTGACACTAGTATGTCATTGTTGACATATATTTAAAGTCTATATTCATCTTATTCTGTATAAGACATTCAGATGATTTCATTGTCAATATTCATTTAGGCTTACCCAAATGTACAATTTTTAGCCACATTTTCTGCATCTCCAAACTTCTGAGATTTTATCCCATTTGACCAAAGATTTCTAGTTACCCTATGATTAAAATGGGCCTTTCCTCTCCATTCCATGTGACCTACCTATGTCTGAGTCATCTCCCCAAACAGCATATCCAGAATCTGCACCTCAAGAGCCCTCTGAGAACCAGTTTAACTTGTATCCTGGCTTCAGTCACGGATGCAACATTGACCTAATTTACAAGACCCAGATTACTGAAACTTTCAGCCACGATTAAGAGATGATTTTACTTGAGCAATATAATGCTTAATCTCTTACAGAACATGCTTCTTATTTAGTTACAGCTCAGGTTATGACACAGAGGAGAAAGTCCAGTGCAGAAGACTTTTAGCTTGAGGTCCATGGAATTCAAGTGTTTCACAAGCCCTCTGAAATAGTTTGCAAAATGGTATGTGTGTGCACCTAGGGGCACATTTGTGAAAAAGGGGTTTCATAGATCTTATTCAATATGATAAAGAGCCAAACAATATGGTATGAATCTTTGCACTAATAAATTCTTTATTGTGAAAAAAGTGGGGGAGAATTAGCCTGCAGTGTTTTGTTTCGGGGAAAATAAAGAAAATGCCTATGAGTTAATATGAAGACTTTGTCTAATTCCCTCAGACTGACCAGCACCTCCTGCGATGTGGAACGGACCTCAGTCCACACTCACACTTATACTGAGGGCAGAAGCCCAGGTAATCTCCAGTGTTCCCTGAAGTCACCCACGGTGCTCCCTGACTTTCACAGTTCAAAGAGGGCCCGTGGGACCCTAAAGCCCTAGCTTAGACTAGGGTCTCTTCATCAACGTTCCCTCCTCTCCTCTTTGACTTTCACTATGGAATTGCCGCCCCGACAACCAGTCCATCGACTGTGCTCCTATTCGGTATCTTATATATGGAAAGGTGAGGCCCAAGGCTCCCTTCTAAATAGTATTTTCAATCTCTGGTCAAAATTGAACATCCAGTTTTTATTCTTATTTGAAGAATATGCTATCAGCCCCCGATTACCTTCAGTACCCCCTAAGACTTCCAATTTAGTTTATTAATACTTTCTGGCTTTCCCATCATGATAAACCAAAATCTCCAAGGACAGAGCCAGTGCTTGGTGTCCTGCTTAATTCTGTGTCCATAGCACGGACACACCAGTCGGCATGGAATTTCTCCTTCCTAATTGCCAGTCTTCACGCTCTTAGGCGCGGGGTCGGCCATGCAGGCTGCGTCACTGGGTCTGATCCTGTGGCTCATCAGTTCACAGAGGAGGGGATTGCACATTGCAAGCCAGAGTTCTGAATGCACTTGAAGAAATAATTTCCTGTGGCCTCGTTTTTGTTTTTACTCCAGGTAGCTCCTCCCAGTCACTGTGGCGTCTCTGAGAGTTGGGGAGGCAGCGGGAGTCGTCCTCCGTCACTCACGCGCAGAGGGCACCCCGCGCCCCGCCCGCGGTAACAGCGGCTCGTTCCTGCGGAGGAATTTCCTCCCGCGGAGCAGCTGTCTCCGCGCAGCAGACCCGTCCGGGCCGCTGGCGGTTCTCTCCCGGGGGTCGGGCGGGGGGCCCAGTACCGCCTTCTGCCATTGTTACCCTCAGGCAAGACGCCTGCTTCCCCGTCAGCCCTGGGTTCCGACGGTCCCCGTCCTTCGGCTCCGGCCGAGTGCCCGCCGTCCCCGGCGGCGTCCCCACCGTCGCTAGGCGGCGGTGGACAGGCCCGGACACTCACGGCCCCTTCTGGACCCAGGGACTCCCGCTGCCGAGGAGCCTGGGAGAGGCACGAAGCTTTGTCAGGCAAGCCCCGGTTAGAGACGCTGGAGCTTTTCGCCGCGCATCCTCCGCAGGTCCACGCGAGGCAGAGCGTTTCCGGGAACCGCCGCCAGCGTTCCCGGCGTCCCTTCCGGGCGTCCCGACGTCCCTTCCGGGCGTCCCGGCGTGGGGTCGGGAGCGGCCGCGGGTCCCGCCGAAGCGCCGCGGACGCTGCGCGTGGAGCCGCCCTGCGGCCGGGCGGCCGCGCCAGAGAGCGGCAGAGGAGCGCCGGCCGCCTTCTGCGCCCTCGGGGCCCCAGTAGCTGTAGGACTGGGCGCCGGGAGCCCGTGCGCACGAGAAAGGGGCGGCCGCCTCGGCGGCAGAGGGCGCGAGCCGGGGGGCGAGTCTCCGCCCCTGCACGGCGCACGGCCCGGGAGTTCCGAAAGGCTGGCCTGTCCTGCCGGGAAGGGTGCTGGCGGCGCTCCTGCCTGCGGGGCCCTGTGGTGTGATGGTTGCCACAGAGAGCTCTGGACCGAGTGGTGGGAGTTCAAAACTTGGCGGGACGTACTCTTCTTCCCGCCGTCATTTCTAGTCGCTTTTTGTCCCCCTTTTAGGAATAGTTGGCTGGGAATCCCCGGCTCACATGAACTCCAAGTGGGATCCGGAGGGGGAAAACGACTGGGACTCTGTAGACCCCAATGACTCTCAGTCTGTTCAGAGCAAGGACTCTCCCTCCCCGGCCTCCTCCCCGCAACCACCACTGTAAAAAAGTCGCCGTTTACATGCAACTTTGTGCTCTCAACAGTAGAATAACTGTGAGAGGACTGTGCGGTGTTCTTACAATGGAACACTGTATGGCAATACAAGTCAACAAACCCTTAATATACTACTGAGTGAAAGAAAACACACGAATAGTAAATCTGGACACTTGTACTTACATACATTTTTAATGTGAAAGTTTCCAGTGTTATTAGATAAGAAGATAGTGGTTATCTTGGTGGGAAGTGCCTAGGGTCCTGTGGGAGCTTCTGGCTGCTGGCTGTGACATACTTGACTGCGTCACACTGGTGTTTGGACATTGTGAAAAGTCACAGAGCCAAACGCTTGAGAATTGTGCACATTTTTCCCCACCTGTCTTAGTTTCGTAAAAACAACAACAAAAATCATTCTTTGCCTCGATTGAGATATTAATCTAGCAAAATAAATAAAATCCAGCCTTTAATGTAGAGGTCACTCTCTGCTAAGAATGTTTTCTAATTCCTAAGCACTTTGGAACATATTAAACCATTGTATCCTCATTTTAAAGGATAAGAAACTGATACAGAAATCTTAAGTAACACACTCAAATCACAGTTAGTAAGTGGGAGAGTTGATGTTTGAACCCTTCAGTGAGCCAGGGGAGTCCTGCTGCACAGTCTGGGTGTGTAATTCTCAATCTCTACTAAACAGAAAAGGAGTTTTCAACGCCATTCTCTCACAAAGTAATTCCCAGACTGAAAGTAGTAACGGACTTGGGGAAGGATCCATCCAGGTTTGGAGACCTGCATGGACCGAAGATTTGCTGGAAGCTGTGTGGCGATGACACTGATGGTGACTTGGAATGTAGGGTGGGAAAGAAGACTAAAGGCAGAGCAGATGGACACAGGGAAGAAAGAAATAATGAAATCAGAAACCACATCCAGCACGGAAACGCAGGTGTTGGGCAAGTGGATGAGATTCGAAGCCGTAAAATACTCCCAGTCATGCGGATGTGAGCAGAGTGGCGTAGCGGAAGCGTGCTGGGCCCCTAAGCCAGAGGTTGATGGATCGAAACCATTCTCTGCTAGGCCTTTCTTCTCCCGTTTGGCCTTTGCTTCCTTCACCTCGAAGCAAAAACTCTACCTCGAAGAGATGTAGAGGGATCCATAACCTTCCTGTCCTCCTCTCGGACAGAGTGATCGATTTCCCCAAACAATGGAAGCTGACCTCACTTTCTTTTAATTTCCTCCTCAACTGCCTGCTCCCTCACTGCTTGCTGGACTCTCAGAGGTGCTTGGAAATAAATACGTGATGAAGCAGAGAAGCATGACCGTGAATGCCCATGACCGTGACCATGGCCGTGCACATTTCTCTACTGCAGGGCATCCAGTCCTTAAAGGGGATGGAGTCCCCGTCCACTGTGGAGGAGGGGGTCAGAGAAGAACCTGGAATAAAGGTCTCTCCGTGTGTGGGCGGAGGCAGCCAGTGGGGTGGTGTGATTGCACCTTGTCCTGAAGGAGAGAAACGGAGGGAAAAGGGTTCAACTCGGACACGCTGGAAGAGGAGGAGCAGAGAGAGGATGGGAGAGACGAAGGTGGACACCCACGGGCACAGCCACAGGGAAGGAGTCAGAAGAGATGCTGGGGTAAGGAAGGACAAGTACAAGACTGGGCAATGTGTGGTTTGAGGAAGATGGCCCTCGTCCACTGAAACAACATACCAGTAACTTCAACCTCCATCTTTCTGGTTTCAGGGACCATGATTTGGCCAAGCACTTACCTCACCTTGATAGTGAGGTGTTTCCGGTAAGTGCAGGCTGACTTTGGTGTGTAGATTCGTGACGTGGGCCAGGACATTTGATGTCCTCCATTCTATGGGTCTTGATATACAAATACACGTTATCAAAAGAATTACTTTGAAAATGTTTTGTGTAGCCAAACACAGTTAGATGGATTTTTAAATTACATATTATATA
>PVKM010001645.1:0-74560 GCA_004027735.1 Carollia perspicillata
GTTGCCTCCCATACATGCCCCTACTGGAGACTGAACTGCATCCTTAGGTACGTGACACCCTGACCAGAATCAAATCCAGAACCTCTTGGTGCATGGGACCATGCTTCAACCAACTGAGCCACCCACCCAGGGCTGAGCAGAACATATTTTAGTTATCTACATTGTGTTTCTATATACAAACAGTTTTGTGTGTACGTTTCAGTCAGAACATCATTTTTATAAATACTGTCTTTAATAAGGCACCCAGATAATACAAATTGGGATATTTAAGGGTAAGAAGCACTATTTACAATTATTCTGAGACAGTAGCCATAAACTGGCACTGTCTTGGGCAAATCAATTTGTATATTCTTACTCTTTTTTTTTTTTTAAAAAGATTTTATTTATGTACTTTTAGAGAAAAGGGAAAGGGAGAGAGAAAGAGAGGTAGAGAAACATCAGTGTGTGGTTGCCTCTCGTGTGCCCCCTACTGGAGCACCTGTACTGGAGACCTGGCCTGCAACCCAGGTGCGTGCCCTGACTAAGAATCACACCAGTGACCTTTTAGTTTGCAGTCTAGCACTCAATCCACTGAGCCACACCAGCCAGGGCTGTTCTTCTTATTCTTAAGTGACTTGTCTGGGTTTATAGACTCATAGTTAACAGGGTTCTCTGGATGGGAAAACTCTATTTTTTACACAACCTTGTCTTTCCTTCCATTTCTCATTTGACGTGGTTGCCCAGGGCCCTTGTCTAAACCTACAAGACGGATATGATATGGAGAGGTCCTGGGGTTTGGGATATGAGCTTCCCTATTTGTTTGAAGAACCCTCATGGTTTCCATGGTGGTCTGGAGAAGGTATTCAGGACTGTCTAGAAAAAAATGGAAGGGGCGATATTGGGGAGCTTTATTATGTTATTACTGGAAAAGCATACCTTTAAAACCTGAGGGCCAGTAACAGCCCTTTGTCAGCTACCTTTGACCTTTTCTAGAACCTCTTTCAGGAGTCGATCTTGGGTGGGAAGACTAAGAACTGTGCTTCTTAGATGTGGATTAATCCAGGTTGGCCGGCTTCCTTGTTTCTTCCTGATGACTTACTCTTAGGAAATCAGTCGTCTGGAGCAGGACTGATCAGTCCTCACCTGCTGGCCAGCTGGCTCAGACGCTATTGGCCTTGTGTCTCCCTGGATATTTGGTCCCCATTTCCCTTTTTCTTTGACTTGTCAACACAAACCCTCTTCCTATCCAGCCAAACATGATCATTTCTCTCTCAAAATCTGTTTCTTAAACATAATTATCCTTGAGATTAGGTTCATTCTCATACAGATTCAGATTTCCACCAGTGTTGGTTTCGCTGGAATTCAGATTAATTTTTTCCCTGAAGTTATCATTCATATAGCATGGGTTTAAAAATTGTCCTCCTTAGATATGGGGTCATTTTGGATCGATTCCCCCACCCCACCCCCATACCCCCACCGCTTAATCAAAAATAACTTCTTCTTTCAAGATGTTGTGTCCCTGTGCGTGTTTTCTCAGATAAAATGGTCTTGAAGACAGTACGTTATCTTGGTTTTGTCAGACAGATTTTGCTGATGGGATGAGAATTCCCAGTAGTCTCGCTGAAAGACAGAGGATTCTCGTGCCCTTCCATATTTCTTGAATGCTGTTATAGCAATGCCAGTAATAAGTGAAGAGTGCTGCCTCTAACTGCATCTTGCTGACAATTTTCAGGGACTGATTAAATATTTGGGTGATGTGGCTGTAGTTCTGAAAAATGACTGAGAGGTCAACGAAGAGCAACCCAACGCCCTCCCTTCCTTTCTGTGGCTGATGAAAAGACATTCAGCATTAAGCTCAGTAACACTGTAATACAAAATGCGGTATCTTTCCTCTAATGACTCATTGCTATCTTCCTTAAAACCTAAGTACATTCATATAAGATGATAATGTCGTGGCGTACCTAGCCTTTTCACATTATTGTTTCCATTTCCCTGGCCATGTAGCCACGCATTAATTTCTAATGGAGATTCAAAAATCAAGATGTTATTCATCCAATGGCCAGGGGCAGCTCTGGGTTTCGATGTCGTTCCCGTGGCATTGGTAAAGGAGGCAGGACAGGGAGGCTCTTCTGGAATGCCAGCCAAAGCGTGATGAAGTGCGGTGGGTCTGCCTCTGATGTTTTGCATCATTGCTTCTTGTGACAACACATCATTGGGTTGACACTGCTGGGGAATGAAGTGTTCCACGTAAACACGTGTTCCAGATAGCTGGAGCTGCCTCTGCCTCATGCCAGCACTTTCCCGTTGTAAGTTAGGGGTGTGGAGGAAAATCTTTCTAAACCATACAACAGTTTGTTGCCTTTTTTAAACAAAGCAAAGGAAGTACAAGGGATATTTTCTTTTTGATCCAGGGATATCTAATAGTGCTGTCAACCCTAGAGCAGGAGAGTTCTTTTGTTTAAGTTCGTGTTATTTATAATTTATATCCCACTTACTCCTGAAAAGAACTCAAGGTAAAATACAATAAAACTGCACACAATGGGCCAGGGTAAGTTCTCTGATAAGTGTCTAGAGTGTAGATGTATTTTACATTGAAACCAGATGCATATACCTCCAGTATGAGGCAGTAAGAGGGCCGTCTTATTTTGAAAACTGCAGAAGTTAGCTTATTTTTTCTCCCTCAGTTGGAGTTCTGTCTCACATCAGCACGGAGGTGGCCTAGGAGGGGAGTTTGCTAGAGTAGCTATGAAACTTTGTACAGCTCACTCTAGTTTTTAACATTTTTATTTATCGATTTTTGGAGAGAGACAGGCAGGCAGCTAGACAGGCACTGATTTACTGTTCCACTTATTTATGCATTCATTGTTTGATTCTTGTATGTGCCCTGACTGGGCATCAAACCTTCAAACTTAGGGTAGCAGGTTGCTGCTCTAACCAACTGAGCTGTCAGCCAAGCCCAACACTCTCTTCAGTAACAGCAGGTCACATTCCCAGATTTTCCTGTCTCTGGTCACTGGCTGTCCCTCTCTTCCTCTCAGCCCTCAGCCTTCCTCATTCATCTTCCTCACAGTCTCCAAAGCCTTATATTCTATTACCTCTTCCATGATTACATCCTGTCCTCTACCTCCTCCTAAACCACACCTTCTTGTGTCCTGTTTTATTTTAGGTAAGTACCTCCATATCCTCAATTTTTCTTCTACCCAGGAGCTGTATAACTACATTTCTTCTTGCTTCTAATTAATTAGAGGACTAGAGACAAGTTTTATTTTAATAGATTTGGTTAGGATTGTGTAGATATGTGGGTTAATTAGTGGATTTAATCCAATTAATGGATCCAGAGACTCAAGCGAAAGTACAAGATTGGTGTTCATAAAGGGCGTTAAGGTTTTTTTAATAGTCCTCTTAGGCAAGAAAAGAATTAATTGCTGATTATTCAAATTATCTGAGGGAATATGAGCATCACAGGTATGCATACTGATAAAAGGACTTGACCATGACCACCTGCTATTTGATACTATGTAAACCCCTAAAACGATGGTAACAACTCTGACAACCACAACAGCAACGAAACACGGAACTTCATCCATGAGTAGCAGAAGCAAAAAGTGGGAATTGTTCATCTACCATTGCTTAGACCCCTCTCTGAATGTCAGCATCCATGATGGTTTGGTTCCTTTCAGGTGGGCCACTCTCATGTTTGTCTCAGAGTGACTCTAAAACTAAGTTTTCTAGTTCAGTTACAACTACTTAATGCTTATTATTAACAACAACAACACCCTTGAACTGGCCCATACGTAAAGCCACACAGACATAGGGGAAGTGTTTAGCATGACTCAAATTTTGTGTCAAGAATATTTGCAGGCTCATGTGTATAACTTCAGGAAATTCCATGAAGATGTGAAGGCTTTCAGAGGCCTGTGTCATCTTGCTCCTGAAGTCTCCCTTTTTTGGGGTGAGGGCAGAAGTAGGGAACAGTTAGCTCCCAGCTCAGTGCTTGGGTCTTTAGTAATTGAAAACACTTTAGGGAAATAACAAAATGTCATTCTTCAGGAAAAGACTGAAGATTCTTGATATACGAGATATTTACATACTTAGTACCTTATTTACACGGTCTCCACAGTGACTTATTGAAAACTAAAGCATTCTATGTATTAGAATAACTGTGTGACAGGAGGGAATTGGGTGTAGGGGAGCAGCAGGAGGGAAGTTAACCTCCATTCATCAGTACTTCTAATATTCATTAATTTAAATCAGTCAAACACTGTGGTATTTTCTCTAGACAATAATTTTATACCTATTCACATAGATGACCTAAATGCTTAAGTGAAGTCTTTTTAAACTAAGGTATTGTCTCATTAGTATTTTATTAGGTATTAGTGTCATTGATAGATGCATGCAAACAATATTAATTGAATATCATGTTCTCCATTAGGCCAAGGTTTACCAAAGGTGGAAGGAAATAGGTCTTGCTGTCAAGTTGTTTATAGTCTAGCATGAGGTTTATGGCCAAGTAGACGTTGAAGCACAGTAAGATAATTGTTGTAAAGGACAGCTGGTACTTGCAAGACCCCAGTAACTTGTCTTCCCTCCAAATTTGAGGTATATAAGTAAATAAAAGGGGTCAGATAGGAATTAAAAATGGGCTTTCTTGCGAGTAACGGATTGGAGAATTTGGCTCAAAACTGAGGCCAGTAGGTTTTACTTCCTCTGGAATGAACCTTGCCTGGTGGTGTGAGAGCAGCTGCTCCAGTTAACGCAGAGAAGCTAGTAGGAAGCAAAAAGGAGAATGTGGGTTGATCATGGGCAGTCAGGTTCAGAGAGCTTTAAAGAGGCTGAATTTCTAGTGAAGATTATGGCCATGTATCCAGGCTCACCAATTAGATTAGTCACTCTCTTCCCAAGGGACTAGAGAGAAGAGATGGAAACAGCTCTCTAGTACTATTCCTTCCAGGGTTCTACAATTTTCCTTTGATTTAAAAAGCTGGCCTTTAGGTGGTAGATGTATAGTGCTCTACCTGTCAAATGGGAAGGAGGGACAAAGTAGCTGGTTGTGCCAGAAATTTAAATGAAGAGAATGACTTCTTGCCAGCATCTTCCTGCCGATGCTCACTGCTCACAGGGCCGTGGTAAGGAAGTTGTGGGATGAAGTAGGTATGCAATGCATTTTCCAAACAGGATTCTATATAAATCCTAGGCTCCAAGTCGTATGGCAGCTAGGAGGCATTTGTCTACATCCTCAGTGGATGTTGCTCCGCATCTGTGCCTTCGAATAAAGAAAGTATGCATACAATTACTACAACAATGACTCCAGAAACTGATCACACATTTATGCACACACAGTGTGATGCCTAGTTCCTTTGTGGGGAACCCACATGATCCTTTTGTGATAGTGTGTAAAGAATTTTATTCTAAAGACTGAAATCCTTCATATGTAATTTTAGATTGAAATGCAGTAATTTATCTGCAAAAGACTTTTGCATATGTGATAGCGGCTGCTCCAAAATAAGTAACAGATGTGTAGGGCCCCATTGAAACACAAATATGTGCCAGGCATTCTTTAAATATGAAAATTTGTCGTTGTAAAAGATGTGTCAGGAATTTAGCCTTCTACGTCTGTCTCGTTTTATTTAGCCATAAGCAAAATATGATAGAGAGAGCCTCAGTGAATGTTCCGGCTCAAATTTGGAAGGCAGGCATCTGGATTGTCTTTTGGAAAGTGCCTCATGTAAATTCTGAAGCCCTTTGAGTGTATTACTTGTGGAGGGGGCTGGGCGTCGTGCTTCAACGTGGTCTGAAGCTGTCCACTGGCTGTGCTGGCTCTGGGGCTTCCTGGGAGGTGCAGGCCAAGGTCAGCCACCAACTGTGTTCTGCCCAGGGCAACCCAGCATGAGCTACAAAGCAATCTGCAAGTGTATGCTACAAATAAATGATGACGGCCAAATATTAAGCAAAGTGCTGCCCCAGATGCCCATAGCCACTCTGACTCTCTACTCCTTGGTATCTGGAATTGTTTAACGGTGTGAGGAACTTGGGCAGCTTACGTACTGAAGTCTTCTACGTGTACCCCCAACCTCAACTGGCTGATTCACTGGCAAGAACAAACATAGCTGGTATTAGAATCAGACCTCAGAACACAGACTAGTCTTGGACATAGGATTATTAGAGATGTTTGATACAGACCTAGTCAATATTTTGGAAAGGAGACTTTAGCAACCTTTGTCCTTATAAAACTAAGTTTCTTTAATTGCCTCTTCCAAAGTTGTTAGAATGTATTACTAGATCTGTATTTGAACACAAAGATATGTAGGGAATATGAAAACCTTATTATATTTTATTAGAGAAACTGATTGGGTTGCACATACATGCATTTGAATTAGTACTTTTCAAAATGAATTGAGAAAGCACATTTTTTTGAAGAAGTCAGCAAAACTTTATTTGTTCAAATTACCTGTAACAGGCATTTTGCTTCCTAATTAAACTGTCTCCTTGGCCCTATTTAGTCCAATGATCTGCCTATACTGCCTGCCCCGAAAGACCAAATGATAAATAAGTTAGAATGTTTTCCTTGTTTATATAAGAAGCATCAGTGTCACCTCTACTAAAAGCCACCCAAATAAATGAGAAAAAAATGAGGCATTGCCATTGTAGAATTAATTGTGTAATGTTTTTTCACTAAATGTTTAGACTACCACAGCCTCCACTGTGGTTCAATTTAGTAGCAGTACTGCTCAGGTGATAATGATTAGTTATTTGTGGCCTATTTTCTTAACCTTTATATGATCTTAAAGCTTTCTTTCTTTACTTTTTTGGTCTATCTTATCCCCTTATTGTGTCTGCTTTCTACCTTCTCAGCCATGGATAACTCCTAAACAATTCTTTGTGTAATACTAGGTCTTACTCTGTGGCAATTCACTCTACTACCTAAGATGTTTTTTGCTTGTAAATGTTGTTCCCAAAAATAAGGGCCAAAGACCTCATTAAAATTGTCCCACATTTTTCTTAGCAGGGACTTGTGTTTGAGAAGAAAACTGCGGTTTCTTTACATGCAGCGGCGTATTTTCTTTCCTGTGAGCTATTTGATAATTCACATCTGCCCCATGTATTTGAGATAAAAGTCACTTTAAAAAATAAAGGCTATAACTTTTAAAACTGAAATCAATAGTCAGAAATCCTTGCAAATAAATCAGGGCAGTCACTCCATTACTTCTTGTTCGCATTCTCTCTACAAGGCCCTTTTTCTTTTTAATAGGTGCTCCAGTATACTTTTCACATTCTTTCAAAGTGTATTATTTTTTAATATTATAAACACATTCGCTCTAAATGTGATGATGACACACACATAGTCTACACATGGGTTATGTGAACAAGCCCTAAGAGTATGTTTAAAGGTAACTTTACATTAAACACCCACATACATCCATATTTGCTAAGTGGTAGGTTAATATTTTGAAAAAATGGAACACATATAAACACTGAAAAATAACATCAAGCTGTAGGCAGACTGCGTCTTGGACATGGATAATCAGAACAGTCTGTAGCCCGTCTGTGGCTAATGGGATGTTTCTCCCTGCTTTGTCACCATGGCAAATACTTTATAATACACAAACATTTGTAGCGCTGAAAGTCCACCCACTCTTGTTGAAGGATGGCCAGGTTTTGTAAAACTGCATTCCAGCTAGTACTACTATGCTGATTTTTAAGATAAGTTTTCTTTTTGTCATTCATGCGCTTAACAAAGGTCCAAGGGGAAAATATGTAGTTTGTAAACATATATTATACTTTCATAGTTCAAGGGCCTTGTAAATACACACCAGTGGATTTGTGTGATGGCCAAATTTGGGGCGGGGCTAAGTTTATTTTGCAGTGGCAGTGGTGGGGAGGGGCGATCTCTAGGTCTTTAATCCTCCCTCACAAACCACATCATTCTCCCCAAATAAACATACAATCAAAGTAAAAAAGCACATTTGCAGAACAAAAACAGCTTTAAGGCAAGTCCCTTCGTCCCCTTCACAGTGAGATTGCAGCCCTTAAGCAACGGAGGAGAGTTGGGGGTATCTGTCTTTAACACGACTGTCACAGTGCCATAGAAGCCATAGATTGTTCCCACTTCTTATTTAGCTTCTGGAAGCATGGCCAGAAATGGCACATGCATGGTCAAGGAACATTCCTGGGTGTTTTCTGACCCTCCTCCTCTCTTGGCCAAGGAAGCAAAGTATAGCACACACTCTAACTCATTCCTTTACTTAGTAGAAGAGGGGAAGAAAGCCCTGGTAACACTCCACTGCAGAGCCAAATCAGAGTGAACTGTCACGTGGCAATGCCAAAAAAATTCAGAATACATGTGACTGGGGGAAAATGTAGGTAAAACAGTCCTTCCCACAAGTGGGTAGGAGAGGACAAGTCAGTTTTAAAAACATAACATAGGTGTACAGTGCCAAAAAGGGCCAGTCCAAATATTTACATGTAATAGTGACGTATAAGGAAAAACTCAACAGAATGCTGTGGGGGAAAAGAGAGAATGTCAGTGTTACTGGAAGCTCTAGGCACAACACCCAGTTTGTTGGCGACCTGTTTAAGTTTCGCAAGCTTGTTTATACTGTCTGTTACCTCTGCATCATCTTGCTACATCATATGGTCTTTCCCAGAATCTCACAGCACCAGGCAGGAAGGCAGGAGAAGACAGCGGCACCAACCCATCACAATTATGAATGCCTCCTTAAGGAGAGAGACCCTGGTACCAATTGCTGGTAATTTTAATGATTATTAATGTTCAATAGAACCATGAACATTCATTGCTAAAAAATCAGGCATCGTAGAACCAAAAGATTCCCTTAGACGTGGCAATTCAAAGTAACAATTGTTTGCTTTAATTTTACTCTGGAAAGCATTTGGATGCTAATTCAAAGTATCCGCTATTTGGTCATTGCTGCTGCTTAAGAGAGAGAATGCCGGAGGACATCAACCAACCTCGCCATCACATTTCCCTGTATAAAATGCTGCACGTAAAATATCAGCCCCAAAAGGTTTGGACTGCCAGTGGCTTTTTAACAAAAGAAGAAAATTACCTTATTTGATTTCACCCTGGGTTAAGTTTTATCCTAATAGTCAATGAAGACTTCTTAGGAAAGATGATTCGGCAGAGCTTTTTTTTTTTTTTCTTTCCAAGAAAAATGTTATAGTAGAAATAGGAAGTAAGTCTTGGTATACAGCAGTGAGTAAATACTTATTTTACTGTTCAGTGCAAAACACCTATGTTCTTGATATTTCTAATAAGTGAATACCTAAAGTAGATTTGATGCAACACCTGGAGATTTAATTTGCCTTTCACAGATAAAAATACTACCCTCTACTTTGTTTAAAGTTCATTTCCTGTCTCTAGGATAGTCACTGACCTTTCCACATTAGCTGCTTTGCTTTCTACATTTCCCAGTGAATCGTATTCCATCCTCACCGACTCCATTCCATTCCCGACCTCCTCCCCCCTCAGGAAAATTAAATGCAGTGCACGGCATATCACACCCCAATTAGTTTTGCTGTTCGTCTTACCTTCCTCGTGCTCCGTTCTTTAGGTTGTTACAAGTTCAGTCTTCACAAGCACACGCATTCCCATTCAAAACGAACTCGATCTTACACTAAATAGATCGATTTTCTACATTTTTTATTTACAACATTTGAAATCCCTTTAAGCTTATCTCAGAAATTTCTTGGTAACCCTTAATTATATCAGTTTCATGCAGTATCATTCAGTTCCTAGAAGCTATGTCTGTTCTTATGGATATTTTTCTATCATGTTTTTATTAAAACTCACAACAGCCTCTATTTATCTTTTCCTGAGATAAGTGCATTAAAGAAGAATAATGCAAATAAAGGGGATATGTTTATGGGACCCATCCTGGGATTATACATTGAGTGACTGTAAATGAGCCCACATGATTTTATTTTACCTGAAGTGTTAAAGAGGACGCAGCAATCTTATCTGTGTGATGAGATAATTTGTAATCTTTTCTTTTTCCTCAGGGCAGCTCAGTGCATGTGTAAGCTTGTTTGTGCTTCTAGAAATGTCTTTAATATTTCCCTGAGCTGCGCCTCAACGTTTCAGTGAAAAACGGCTCTGCAGTTTGTCTCATCACGCTAATTGAAGTGAATTATTATATTGTGCAGGAAAAGCCTTCTTCTCTTTTAAATTAGACTTTGCAGATATCTCTGATTTACCTGCAATTGGATTATAAGAGCAAAATAATGTCTCAGAATTATCTGCTTAGAAAAGGAACCCGCATCTGTGCAAAAAATGAAGTGAAGGGCAGAAAGGGAGCCTGTGAACCTGGTGTAAGTTCTTTCTTACATGCAGACAAATCAATTAAATCTTAAATTGTATGGTTTGTATTTTCGGCACTCTGTGACGTTAAAGTGGTGGTTGATTAAATTAAGATACACCCCTCACCCATTCTACGTTCACGGGTCTCTGGCCAACAAATGTGCTTTTCCTGCCTCTGCATTTTTCTTGTGATTTGTTATTACTTACAGAAAAATGAGGCTGTACAGTTCTGTGGTTTGCATGGTACTGTTACTCTATTAAAATGCCTAACAAATTAAATACATCAAATTGCCTCCAGGTTGTCTTAGTCTGGATTTGGGGCTGAAAATCATAGCATTCCCTTGTCCTGACCCCTTTTCCAGGCTCACCTTCTTCCCGATGTTTCCCACTCCTATGTAGAGGGCACTACTGCAGACTTTACAAAACACTCACAAACAAACAAACAAACAAACAAGCAAACAAACAAACAAAAAACCTGGATGGGCTCCACTTTGAAAGGCTGGAAGAGTCAAGAGACAAATTTTGACAGCCAATCGATATTGGTGAGTGTTTCTTATTCTCCCCTCATTTATGGGTTAGCCCCTAATTTTCCATGATACACTATCTGTGTCACCCTCTGCCCAGCAGGCCTTCAGAAAGCCTCTTCCCAGGCTCCTCCCTTCCTCACCATGGTCCATTCATACCACCGCCACCCTCGAAGGCCACTTCTGGGTGTACCTCAGCCTCTCCCACGTGCAGCAGCTGCTCTGATGAACGTAGTCCAGCCCATCAAGGCTCAGAGTGTCCTGGAGGAGAGTTTTCCAAACTCAGATTCATAATGCATTTGTTGTCTTAAAGAGAATTTTGTAGGTCCCAATACACTTCTTATTTTTAACTTTTCTTTTTAAAAGTTATTATAGATTCACAGACGTTGCAAAGAAATGCACAGAGAGGTCCCATGCACGCTCCTCTCTGCTATGCCCAATATGGATGTCTCCCATAACTGCAATGCAGTATCAAAACCAGGGGCTTCACATGGGTACAATCCTCATAGTCTTTCACTGCATTACATGCAACTGCATTACAGATTTGGCAATACATGCACTTATTTGTGTGTGTATATGCGTAGATCTATGTAATTTTATTATATGTGTAGATTCATGTAGCCATCAACACAGTCAAGATAACTACAGAAATAAAATTAGAAAAGGTAAGACTTGTTCCATGAAGCTGTTATTTAAGTTTCACATTCATTTATAACTATACTCACACATATATTACATGTATGTATATACAATTATGGTGTAAAGTGCATAAATGTAATGTGTGATATGTATTTCTTACTGTGAGTCATGATCACCAAATTTTAAAATCACAGTCTTAGCCCTTTGCTAAACAGAGTATGGTGGATGCACCAAAAACTGTGTTGGGAATTTGTTGGAGATGCAGAGTTTCAGGTCTCACTCCAACCACAGTGAACCAGAATTTGTATTTTAAAACAGGATTCCTCAAATGATGTATGTGCACATTGAAGTCTGAGAAGCACCATCTTGGCAGAAAGCTTCACCGAGCCTGCAAGAGGGTAAAATACAATCTCTGCATTTCATTGAGAGCTGGGAATGAGGGCCATGACCTTTGCAAAGTTTGAATAGAGTCCTGGCATCGAGGTTGTTTTCCCTTCCCTGCTCCAATAGGACGTGACTCTTGTCAGTGTCCATACAGCATGGCTGCCGCGGCAATGACAACAGAGTTTACATCGTCAACTTCTTTATTCTTTCAGGATTTTTTAATCTTTTCACCTAGCAGCCAGGATCAAAAAAAAATTGTGGTTTTCAGTTTCCACACAATAGTGATGTCTGGAGAGTGTTTACCCCACAGTATTTTCTGCTTTGAAAAAGGTAGTTGAAAACTCACTTTCCCCTGACTGCTCAGTGCTACCACCACACAGGATGTTATGTTTTCTTTTCCACTTTGGCGACCCAAAGAATACATGTGGGGAAACAGTAAGAGAAAAATGTGGCCTTGCTCATTAAGGTTAGAATCCTGTATTATGTGTCCATGATTCCTGAGAAGCTCTTAGTCTGTGAGCCTCATCAATCTTTATGAGATTAATGCAATTATTGAGAATTATTTGGTAGTGTCTATGGTTTCATCTCAAAAAATTACACATGGGATAGCAATTCCAAGTGAGCAGTTCCAACATGTGAGCAATTCCAAGTCCAGGGTTTTCCAAAATCCCGGTCTTTTTGTAGTGGGGAAGCTGGGGCGGGACAGTGTAGAGGGAAGGCAAGGGGGTTTTCAAATGATGGTGGCTTAGCTCAGAGTCATCCCACCAACTCCTAGCTCCCGTTCTTGAAGTGAGGCTACTTAATGTAATTAACACATTTCAGGCAAAATAACCTACCAAATATGAACAGAATACCTTTCCCAAGAAAAAACACAAAACGTGGTTTTGTCATTTTATTTCTGCTTGGGGAAGCAATATTATGAAGGAATGCGGAATCCTTTAATTAGACACAATTTAAAATCCAGACAGAAAATTGAGATGCTGAGACTTCTACCGAGAGAAGAAATATTCATACTCAAGAGCAGCAGACAATGCACCATACACAGATGTTTTACAGTGAGTTAAAGGTGATCTCATCATACCAGATCATCACTCTGTTATAACCATATTAAGGTACACTTCCATCATACAAGTTATAGTTTCATAATGAGATTAAGTTTACCCAGGTAGGTGCCTCCGGCTAGATTTAAAGAAGAAATTCTGAATATTTTTTCCATTCTATGTACTTCTTGCATGTATATACATTTTACAGTTAGAAGAGGAAGCAGGTGTTAGGAGGAGGATGGAGCTAAAGCTGGCCACTGAGGGAGTGTCATGAGCATGGAATTGAGATTGCAAGTGCCTCTGTACCTAATGTGGGCCACTGGAAAGAACGGTGTCCAGGGAATCACTGATTTTGCTTTCCAGGCCTGACTTTGCAGTGATTACCAGAGCTATGTTGGGTCAGTTTGTTTCCAGTCTT
The DNA here is from genome assembly GCA_004027735.1 of Carollia perspicillata. Classification (NCBI taxonomy): domain Eukaryota; kingdom Metazoa; phylum Chordata; class Mammalia; order Chiroptera; family Phyllostomidae; genus Carollia; species Carollia perspicillata. Next base: position 13,303 of record PVKM010001645.1, read on the forward strand.
GGCCCTGGTCTCCTTAGAGTCACAATGAAAAGTTTGAATTCTATAGTCTTCAAATTTCTTTCCCCTTCGGATTTTTGTTCTTTTGGGATTCTGCATTGTTCCAAATAATGCAAATAATACAGAATTTTAGGATTTCATGATCATCCAGGGTTTGAAGACCCAAGCTCTGGCCATGTGACGGTCCAATCTTGCTTGAAACCTCCAGCATTTACAGGCTGATGACCATCCTATCAAAGGACTAAACATATTCCACAAAGCTCTACCCTGCCTAGGCCCACATTTAATGCCTGGACCCCAGTTAAGGATTCAAAAAAACTTCCATAGCCTTGTTGATAATAAAATAGACATTTTGAGTGTCTACTTATCTCCTACCATTCCTCACACACACACACACACACACACACACACACACTACCTGGAAGGTATTTAAACCCTGGTCCTTGATCCCCTCACCCACCTTATGTAGAGGTATTAAATAAAATGACTTTAGGTATTAAACCTTTAACTGCTGGGAGGATTAACTAATTTCAAACTAGTCTTAAATGAGGGTTTAATGACCTTTTTAAATATAAACATGGGACTTCATTCTATTCTCATCTGCATTGACTTTTTCTGTCTGCAGATTTTTTTCATGTTTTCTCACTTACATACTTGCCAAACAAACATACCACATCTACAAATTAAAGTGGAATTTATGAGATCCTACTTGACTTAAAAGTGGCATCATCATAAATAAATGATATAATTATGCTACTCGGGACAATCGCTGTGAATTTATTTGGAAAGAAAAATATTTTAGTAGTCTGCCTTTTCCTAAGAGATGCAGCTTGTAAGTCGCTCTTTAAAAGCTGTCAGGATTTATTGTGTTTTGCTCAAGATCTGTGTTGGGTTCTATTGTACAATATTATGAACTCTGGGTATCCAATAAAGGGCTGACAATGACAAATGAGAATGAGTCCATGAAATACTTGGTGGCATCTTCAAGTGCCAAATATTACCTTTTCATAGTGCTGGACTATTAACTCAAATTCAAGGAAAACCGTTATACCAGATTTTTACAGCCCACTTTAGGAACTACAGATCATCTTCCAAAGTAAGTTTGTGGTTACCAAAAGAGCTTATAAGTAAGCATGATATAATGAGACTCAATGTACCTACTGTGTAATTTATGGACCAGCAAAAAAGATGACAAATGAAATTTGGTTACTAATACAAAAGAGGGAGCTGAGAAAACAAGTGTTGGTGTTTGGGGCAGTACTGGAGGTTGGGAGAAAATAAATATTAAAATACCCTACCTCCCCATGCTAAATGCACCTACTTACCACCACATTTTGGGCAGGACAAGAGGAAGGGATATCAAGAAGAAAGAAAAAAAAAAGGAGCAAAAAGAAGAATGAAGAATGAGAACACAGAAGGCATTAGCAGGGAGGAGGAGACAGGTTTTTAGTCCTAAAGAGCAACAGTCTAAAAGAGAGAGAATGCCGCATTGTCTCTCTTCTACTATATCCCAGCACCCTGGTCTTGGTTCACTTGGTCTGTTATAACACAATACTATAGACTGGGGGGCTTAAACAACAGATATCTATTTCTCACAGTTCTGGAGGCTGGAAGTCCAAAATCAAGATGCTGGCTGATTCTGTTCTTGGTGATGACCTGGTACCTGCCTTGTAGATGGCTACCTCCTTTACGTGTATGTTCATGACCTCTTCTTGGTTTTCATATGCAGAGAGAGAATGAGAGAGAGAGAGAGCGCGAGAGCGAGAGAGAGAGAGAGAGAAGCATTTTGTCTTGTGGAGCAATGTCATGACTCATATAAGTTTTGGCAAGTGTGATGAGTCCTGAGCAAGCACCGAATGTTGAAATATTTTTAATGTTTTCTTGTTAGTATTTTACATTTTTATTATTTAGGGGAAGAAATTAATCAAAGAACATGTATGAGAAAGAGAGAGAGAGAGAGAGAGAGAGAGAGATCTGTCTTCCTCTTCTTATATAAGGGCACAAATTTCATCATGGGGGCCCTACCTTCATGACCTCATCTAGACCTACTTACCCCTCAAAGGTCCCACCGTCACATTGGGAGTTAGAGCTTTAGTATGAATTGAGGGGGAGGACACAGACATTCAGTCTGGAACATACCTTTCTCACCCAATTATGCAGCTCCACCCAGAGAAGCATGGGACCCTCGTGAGGAAAAAATGCCAGCTATATGAAACTCAAGGTTAAACAACTATCTTGATTTTCTGTTACACCCTTTTAAAAAAAGTTAAAATAGAAAAGAATATTTCTTAAAACTATGATGTGATATTGATTGTAAGGGTGAATCATTTTCCTTACTCACTAATACTTCCTACTTAGAACTGTGATCAAGCTGTATGAGATTTATCAGGATGATCTCTTTGTAAGTTAGATAATGTCTAATCACTGGGGTGTATACCTGAAATTAATATAATATTGCATGTCAACTGTGATTGAAAAATAAAAAATGATTAAGAATGCAAAAAATCTATTTGACTAACCACTAAAATGTTTATACTTACATGTAATATTCTAAGTATATAAACATATTGAAAAGTAGAGAAAATAACATAATGGACACCAATAAATCAATAGTAAGTCTAAAAGATGTTAGCAGTTAGGTATATTTGCTTCAGATTACTTTATAGCCTTTTTTAAAGATCCAACTAATGTTTCACACCCTTCCATTCCTTTATTCCACAGCCCAGGATGGTGCCTATCATGAAGTTGATGTTTGTGGTGAACAATACAATATCCAATGCTCATGTGATGCCCCATCCCATCGCTCTTCAGGAAAGGATTTACTCTCTCAGTGGCCGAGAGTACTGTGGAAGAAGTGCTGTCTCGGCCTCCGTGGGGACACAGGGGATTGGGAGGTAAGCAGACCATGATGGGTCTCATAAGCTATGGTAAGATACAATGGTATCACGGTACTCGTCGTTAATTCATTCTGGAACTCATGACGAGTGCCGAAACTGATGAGTACAGAAAGATGAAACATTTTGTCTTGTGGAGCAATGTCATGACTCATACAAGTTTTGGCAAGTGTGATGAGTCCTGAGCAAGCACCGAATGTTGAAATATTTCTAATGTTTTCTTGTTAGTATTTTACATTTTTATTATTTAGGGGAAGGGATTAATCAAAGAACATGTATGAGTGACCCATGGACATGGACAACAGGGTGGGAATGGACTATGGGGAGTGTGATGGGTGGAAGAGGGCAAAGGGGGAAAATGGAAACACTTTTCCTCCTCAAAATGTGACAAGTACAGGGTTTGACAGGTTCTGAAGCTGACAGGCACTGAGGTATGACTGTATTTGGGTTCTTTCCCTAATTGTATTAATCATTGCTGTTTTGATTAAAAGAGTTGTTTTTGGTGTGGAACATAAAAATTTCATATTTTAGTTCACAGAATAAAAGTTTCACCTTTTAGCTTGATATTTGGAGCTCTTTTTGAGCTGCACACTCTTAACCTTTTTTACCCTGTCACCCACTCTCTCCCCCTTCCTTGTCCCACACCTGCGTCATCCATCAGACTGATCTGCTGATGGTGCTCAGAAGATAACAGATTCCATCCTGTCTTTGTCCCCATCATTCCCATGGCTTGGAATGCCCACACCCTCTCTATCAACATCCCATCCCCACTGCAAGACCCAGCTGAGATAACCACCTTCATGAAGCCTTCCCTAACCACCAAAACTATCAGTGATTTTTCCTTTTCTGGATCACCACTCTTATTTGCTATCTGTCTTAGTAATTTCTAGTCCCAGTGGACCGGGGCATGATGAATATCTCCAAGAGTCCATGTGGAGGCAATATGGGCTGACTTGCTTATGTAGAATGTGACTTGTCACTGCTAGATAAACTGTTGGCTTAAATGCTATAAGAATGAAATGTGTTGAGATAGGTCAAGATAAGGTTTTACATCCCTAGAATGCTGGAGCAGTAGCCAGTAGCCTTTCTTTGATAAGACCACCTATTAAAAGAGTGTAAAAGGTGGAAAAACTGGACATAAAACTCCTGTAGGAATTATGAGAGTTCAGAAATAAGTGGATGTTGTGCTGAACTGAGGGATGCCCTCCTGAAAGAGAATGCCTTGTCTACAATTTGTGGATGCCCTGGCCAGAGACTGAAATCTCTGGCGATGATGCTCTGGCCAAGTGCCAGTGTTGGAGCCATGCTGTCAGAAACATTAAGCAAATAATAAAAAGGAAAACCTCTCTCCCCTCCTCTTGCTTTCTAATTGCCCTCTGGTGCAGTGGCTCTGACACCTGCTGGCATGTGTGTGTGTTAGAATGACCTGTGGGAGATGTCAAATGCTGAGACCTAGGCTCCCCTAGACCTCTTGAAAACAAATCTCTAGGTAGGGGCCCAGTCACCTGTGGTTTGCAGAAGGTCTGATGCAGAGTGATGGTTGCAATCCACTGCTTAGTGCCTCTTGTAGTCAGAAACAGGTGGCGACATTGTCTGGGGCAAGTGTTTTTCAGAATCCCAGCCCCAGCACCAGAGAGCAGAACATGGACGGGTGGATTTGAATCTGAGAGATAGTAGTTAAATAAATAGTACAACATCCTTCTACATAGCTATAAGGTTATGTTTTCACGAAAAATCCAACTTCTAAGACATAATTCAGAAGATCTGGAATTAGGGGAAGTGGGTTCCACGATGAGAGTAAACCTAGGTTCCTGTGGGAGAAGAGGATTGTCTAAGGAATCTTGGCCCCAGGCCTTATTAATGACAGAATTAGCAGTTTGGGAGAACACACTGTGGAATCAGCTACATGGCTTTGAATATCAGTCCCATCCACTACTTATTCTTAAATCTTGACAAAACTTAATCTTTTATTCCATACTTTCCTTATTTGTAAAGGGACTCAGCCAAGAAACAATTGCATTGGGTTGTGAAACTCCAATGAGATGCACAATACAAAGCCTTTAGCTTAGTTCATGGTATTGAGGATGCCCTGGCAAGTGCCAGCCTCTCACTATATATTTACAGGGTCAGACTCTGGGAGGAAAGCAACTGTCTGAGGGGCACACTTTGTGCTCTCAGTGTGGGGCAACTCTCCAACCTCCTGGTTGGAAAATGGTCTGTGGGCAGAATTCTTGGCAAGGATTCTGGGAAGAGGAGGATGGATGTCATACATGGGGAAATATACCCTAAAGGCAGGTGGAGCATCATTGAGTTTTGGTTGGTGAGAGTGTTGGATGCATGCAGAGGGGAAGGGCAGAAGACTGCTTCCATATCAAGGCCTTTGTACCAGCTGGTCCCTCTGTCTGAGATGCTCTCCATGGCTGCCTCCCTCTCATTGTTCAGGTCTTAGTCCTAAGATCTCCTGCTTAAGAATGCTCTCCTAACCACCTTATTGAATGTTATACTTTGACCTATCTTTTTATCCTCTATCCCTTTTTCATCTTTAATGGAATTTATTATTAACTGAGGTTATTTTATATATTTATCCCACTGCACTAGATTTTAAACTGATTGGAAACAGCCAAGAACAGCGCCTGGAACATAGTTGGCACTCAATAAACAACTTAGACTAGGAAAATCCAATGCCTTCAGGAAAGTGAGGCAGAGTATCAGGTATTCAGAGTGTATGGCTTACAACACAATGGGAATGATATGCTCCAAGTACATATATACACACAGCCCTGGTGCCAGTGGTAGAGGGCAGAACTGGCTCTCCAGGGTGATTGTGATATCACTTTAGCCAGACACTGATCACCCAGTGGCTTAGTCGGTCACTGAGTAGGTATACCTACCCCTTCTAGTAGCACACCTTACTACTGCCAAGGCCATCACTTTAATCTCAGAATGGCCCTATTGCAGCAGTAGAGGCTTAGCTGGGGTCCAGACTGCTCCTCCAGCCTTCCTTATGAATCATTTAGTTGTGCTAACTCACCCCAACCAATTGGTCCTCTAGTACTCTGCAGCATTCCTAGAACAATATTATAAATACTAGATATTTCTACCCTTGGTCTTAGGCTAGTAATGAGAAATTAATGATGGGTTAGTTCCTTCTGGAAGAGTAGGTGAATGGTGAAGCTTACCACATCACTGAAAATGAGACCACCAAGCATGTAGCCTAAGAGAGGTAAGAAACCTGAAATAATCTCTCGTGAGGAGGCAGTACAATGAGACTGGCCACCCTTGGGGCAGACGTTCAGATTTGGACATTCATTCATTTTTTTTCTTCAATCGATACTTATTAAGTACTTACCTAATGTGTCCCAGCCACTGTACTAGGTTCTAGGGACCCAAGAGGAATATTCGTTCATGCACTTCCCCAAATTGAAGCATATTGCTAAAAAGGCTATGATCTCCTCAAATATAATGCAAAAGAGTCTACATATATGCTCCTGGGACCGACATCTATGCTTTCTTTCTGTTTGAGAGACTTTGTATCTGGTGGTACCTATCTAGTCTGCTGCTCTGAGCTTTCTGCAGTCCTGTGCACATTGCCTTGGTGTTCTAAACCTCTGTCAGTCCCTTTTCTCTGGATGCCACTGAAAAAAAAAACCCATATAAATTCTCTCCTTTTCACAGAAAAAAATAGCCTCAGGTTTGGGATATTAGATGAAAAATGGACCTTCCTCTTTTCTATGGGGCAGCCATGATTATCATGATACTGGTTTGTAACACTACCAAACTCTACCTGCTTGGTCAGTACATTAGCATTTTAAGTATATTTTCTGTGGTAGAAGGACATGAAGTTTGAGATATAATACAGGATTTGTGTTTCAGTTATCCGTAGCCTGTTTAGATAGCCAATAACTGTAATCATGAAGAAGAAAAACTTCATACTTAAAAAATCATATCCCATAAAAGTAGAAAATCAAAAGGCCGATATTTCACTCACGAAACCTTCTAGAAACTTATGAAAGGTAAATGACAAACTATTTTGATGAGACAATCAGAGAGAAGAGTAATTTCATTATTTGTATTTAGGGTAAGTGGAATGAGGCAGTTTCAGTCTGAAGAGAATGAATATGGGCTTTTTGATCACAAGGAAACTGCCTCCTGGGAAAAGGAACTGGGGAAATGATTAAAGAAAAAACGTATCTTTAGCTTTCAAAATACACAGATCTGCACTGTGTACTGTCATGTAGAGTGGTCATGTACTGCTAGCAATGTACAGTGTAGATATAAAATTGTGTTGATGGCAAGAAAAAAAATTAAAAATGAGAAGTAGCAAAGTACATGCAATCCTCTGACCTCTCAATTATTTGACAGCACATTCCTGGCGTAAATATTCTGTAGCCCCCATGGACAAAGTCCCACACTGGAAAGGGGCCTGCTTTGGCCAGCAGTTAGAGAGCACGTGAAGAACAAAAATGAGTTTCCCCCCACCCCACAGGACCTATTTGCAGGTTAGCCTGGGAGAAGTTGAGAACGTTTAATTTTTCTGAGTTGCAAAAAATATATCAAGAAACCTCTAGGCACAAGAAAAGCCCTAGGGAGTATGCATCCTGAATGTTGGAACATCCTTGCCCACAAAAAATGCTGACTTCAACCCAAGGCTTTGCTATCCCCCCACAGTCTTGAGCCCGCCCAGCTAAGCTAGCTCTCAGCTAAGCTATTGGAAGAAAGAAGGAGCTGGACCTCTAAGGTCATTGACATCTGTTGCTCATCAGTGGGAAAATGATTAGGAAAACCAACAACGACAAAGTTATCTTTATTTATGATTTTTATTAAGCTCTCTGGCACTTACAGTTGATTATTTTGCTAAACAAATTGAAATCCTGGTACTTAATAATCACTCTGAAGATATCAGGAAAGAAGACCATTGCATTTAAATTCTGAAAGACAAACATACATTGGAGTTAGAGACAGCATGGCTCTGGACCAGTTGAAGACTTTTCTCCACTGGCACCATTTGTTTACATTCTAGGATAGTGAAGGAAAGGTAGAGACCTTTCTCTTTCCTCTCCAGAGAAGATTTCTTTACATTTTAGGGTAAAGTTCTCTCTCTCTCTCTCTCTCTCTCTCTCTCCCCTCCTCTCCCTCTTTCTGAAAACATGGATGAACAGATGTGTGAGTAACCTATAAAGGATGAGTTTCATACTTTGAGGGTCCCTCTCCTGGGGTGCAATATCATTGCATGTGCAGGACAACAACTAGCCCTCATTGAACTGATTGTGATCAGTTTTTCACGTGAAATCCATAAAGCACATATGGACAACAACTTTGGGGGTGGAAATGGGGGAGTGAGGCGGGGAGAGCTGGGGTGGTGGGGATAGTGGGGGGGAGGCAGAAAACTGTACTTGAGCAACAATAAAAAAAAAGAAATCCAAATAAAGCCTATAATTTAGTAAATAGTTTTTACCAGTGTTAATTTCTTATTTTTGACAAACTATGGTTACATAAGATATTAATGTCAAGGAAAATTAGTAAAGGTACATGAAAACTTTCTGTACTATCTTTGCAACTATCTTACAGATACAAAATTATTCCAATCTAAAAACTTCATTTAAAAAAGACTGAACAAATGCAGTTATCAGGTATTTAACAGAATTTTTAAAAAGTGAGCTCAGTATGAGAGGTCCTTTACAGTATAGAATTATGTTTCCAATTATTGCAAAACCTTTATCTACCAAAATTACAAAACAACTTCTTGAAAGCTTATAAATTAAGGAATGAAAATTATAATTGTAATCAATGAAACATCAACTGTTTCTCTTAAAAGTATAAAAACATACTTAAGATGGGAAAAATTGAGGCAGTGAGGCTCAGTTCCATGAACAATATCCTGAATATTAAGGAAAATTCTCTGCTTTTTTTTAAGCTAATTTACTTAATGTAAAACCAGTGGGAGAGTTTGATAACGTTTTTTATATATTAAATCACAGTTCAGATGATGTTATTATTTAGCTAGTGACAGCCATGTGAAACAAACAAAAACACAAAAAACAATTTAGAAAAAACATAATACTGATTTCTGAAGATCAATAAGTGACATGGAAATTATTAGAGAGACTTGGTAAGCAATTTGTGCTATATCATATGTTAGTTGATTAATAATAGATTTACCATAAATACAATTACATTGGAAAAAAGAGGGATTATATTTTTAATTATACTATTCATAACATACAATAGTAATGGTTTCTAAGTATTTTTAATATTACTTCTGTTTATAACAAACAATTATGTCCATTTATCTTCAAAACAGTTGGGAAATAGTATTTCTAACCCTAAATATATGATACTTTTGTTTATCACCAGAAGCTCAGGGCTACAATGTGAGTTATAAAAATATTCTGATAATGAAACTGATTAAATATTTAAAAGTAAACCTATATGATAACAATTTTAACAAGGAAGATTACCATGAAATAAAATAGTTAAGTAGGAGGATCAACCTCCAAATCTTGGAAATTTGGGATTAGGAGAAGAAAGTAGAAGGAAGCCCCTCAGTAAGCATGGCAAAGCAGGGGGAGTTCTGCTACAAAATCAAAAGCAGGAGGCATAAGGAAATAATAATACTGTGGTGAAACCAATTTAAATTTCTTTGATTAAAATTTTGTTACCAAACACTTGAGATCTTAAGGTCCGGGTATCAGAAATGACTCTGGAAAATGCCAAGATAACAAAGCAAAGCATATATATATTTATAAAATACAATTACAATTTTTTTTTTACAGAGAGAACCAGATTCCAAGCATGCAATACAACAATGAAAGTCAAGAAAAACAAATACTGAAAAACTATAGCCATTATGCTATTACTTTCCAGTCCTTTTGATTAGAAAGAGAGAATTGCTGGAGATGTCTAAGAGAGACCATCTTCTTTTATACCTACCCTGGAATAATAATTTTCATCTTTGTAGTAATTTAATGATTCCTTAAGGAATCAAGTATTTCTGTTTTTTTTCTATGAAAGGGAAGTGATGCCGTGAGAAATTAGTAACTTTTATAAGACAACACAGCTAATAAATACAGAGACCTGGGTTTGAACCCAAATTAGTGTGACTCAAAAGCTCATTTTCTTTTCTCAATGCAATAATTTCAAACTGGCTTCTTGATGCAATCAGCTGGAAAGCTTCTAAACATGCTAATGTTCATGCCTTATCTCAAGTTTCTAATTAAAATGGCCTGGGAGGGGAGCCTGTCTTGTTTTTGTTTTTTAAAGTCAGATGTTTCTCTGTACAGCCAGAGTGAGAAGTGCAGCTCCGAACGGGCTGACTCTCAGAACCCAAGAAGTGTCCAAAAGACACAGAAATAGCACCGTGGGGCAGTATTCTCATAGGGACATATGTTATGGAAGAATCAATAAAATAGCTCATTTTGATCAATATGAATACCTGTATTGAGTTGAAGAATTTTCTCTATTTGGATATACTCAGTTAATCAGAGATGCTTTTTTTTTTTTGGTCAGTAATTAAGGGGTTATAACTTAAGTAACAGAAAGTTTAATCATTGGATGCTAATGGCTTCTTTGCCCTAATAGGATGATAATGATTAAGGGCAATCTGACATCTGTTACATATTTTTCATCAGAGATTGCCAATGAATACCATTCAGTCCACAACTAGAACAGGGCTTCTTGTGATATAGTCAGTTCAGATAAAAATTTTACCCTATAAAAGTATATTGTAACACATAGGTACCATTTACCGAGATCTTTGCTCAGTGGCAGACTGCATTAAGAATTTCAGAAATCACTTATTTAGTCCTCTCTGCATCCCTGTGAAATAGCATTACTTTTGTTTTACAGATGAGAAACTTGAGGGAGTTCACACAAACTGCTCCAAGTCTCACTCACTAGAAGGTGGAGCCAGCCTTCAAACCAAGATCAGTTTGCCTTGAGAGCCAGTGCTCTTCATCTTAATTTTATACTGCTGAAATATCAAACATGACATGAGATTAATAATAATCCCTCGCTGAAGTGTGAAATGCGAGAACATTGGTCTGGCATCCCATTGGCCTGCCTTAGTTCCATTGAGCTGCAGGAGCTACACCTTCTACCTCTAAGAGAATCAGCTTGGAAGGTAAGGTCGGAAGTCGCTCTGCTGTCTAAGACCAGAATCCCCAGGTGAGTCCCTGGGCCACTGCTCTCTGGACCTCAGCATCAACCCCACACGATTTCCTGGAATCATGGCTGAGGTCACCTGCCCAAGCCTAAGCTCAGAGGCAGGCAGAAGCTCCACCTTTCCTGCACTTCCTCCCTGCTCTTCTGCCCCACCCACCCTGGCTCTAACATCTTGTATACATTGGTATCAAGTCAGGTCTCACCAAGGGTGACGATAGCCCTTGGACTCCTTGATTCATGTTTCTCAGGGGGGCATCTAGCCTTACTCCTTTTAACTCTGACAAATCAAACTAACCTTCTCTCCCACAAGATTTTTCTATTAGGAAAATCCCAGCATGCTTGGGGTTTGCAGATAAAATACAAGTGCCTAGTTAAATTCGAATTGTACATGAACCAGAATGATGTTTTAGCTTAAGCATGCCCCAATATTGCATGGAATAGGCATACTTAGACTAAATATTATTTGTTATTTATGTGAAATTCTCACTTTAGCTGGATGTCCTGTAAGCATTTATGTGCTTATCTAGCAACCCTAGCAGGCTTAGTCACCAAAGATTAGGCAAGTCTAAACACCAATGTGGGAAAAGGAGATGAAATATCCAAAGACTTATCATAGCAGAATACATATAATAAAGACTGTAATAGAGAACTTTACTTTAAAAGAGTTTTCCTGTTTCAGTGTAAACTTTTAGAAGCATCAGTGAAAATTGGCTTAATTATCTTGAAGTGATAAAACATGTCACCGTCCGCCTCTCTCCCATGCACCTTGGTGGCACTCACGGCAAAGTTGCTTTACTCTATCAAGAATGCTTTTCTTGTGCTTTGCTCTCCATCTGCAATCTCAGGTGAGTCTTTCTATTTTTAAAGCCCACATTACCTAGACAATTTACCTAGAATGAGAGGGTAAAGAAGAAAAGTCCCTGACTGTGCCATTATCAAATCAAAACATCATATTTAGGATCACATAAAATAATAGTAGTGAAATTTGTTGTCCAGAAATACCAGGAGATTTCAGAACACTTTACTCATTCTTGCAACACTCCCTGGAAGAAATTATTGTGCTATGGATTTTCACGATTAAATAAAACGTGAGTGTAGATAATTACCTTCTTTGTCAAAACAAGTGTGTTAGCCTCACCACAAGCCCCCCAGTCCCAGAAGCTTCGCTCGTTGCCCCCAGCATTACGGGTCCTGGTCTGATTGCCTGGAGCTGCTAAACAGTTAAAGGAACTGGAATATAAAAGCTGAAGAAAATTCTGGCAAGTTATTTTAGAAAAGTGTCAAGGAATATCACAACTATTTAGTAACTCATCAAGTTCCCAGGGGGAGGGGGGACGAGTGAGAAGAGCAAATTCAGCACTTCCTCAAAGCTCAGATGTAAAATGTGCCTTGCCCTCAAGTGACTCGTGAAAAATAAAATTAAATCTGGTATATGTAAACTAGCTCCGGTTGTTCAGGCTGAGTAAATCGTGACTTGTTTTTCCTGACACTGTATTTCTCCATCTACTTCAGTGCTGCTGATATATACGTATTCAATACGTGAGGTGGCTCCTAAGTGTCATTCAAACATGCCTGTTTGCCTTTGCGGGTATGGGACTCTAATTAGTCTTCATACCACCAGTCTCTGAGATCATTAAAGACTTGCTTCAACGCTGTGTATAAAGCTTTAGCCACATGTGAAGCAGCATCACAGCCAGAGCACAGCAGGTTTGTCTGGGGTAGCAGGGGTGCCTTGGGGGAGGTGGCAGCCTCCATTCTCCTTAACTAGGTAACGAGTGGTTTGAACATCTACACTGTGTTTGATAACGTGGTCCTGTGACTTTCTACTGTCCTAAAGCAGCGCTTTTCCATCCGAGTGCCATAGGATTTTTAAAACACGTAGTACCTGACTATTTAGTCAGGGGCACTGACCTCTTTTCCCTTAGATTGTCAAATAAAAAATGACAACAGCCAACACAGCAATAGCCTTATGGTGTGAACAAATCAGGATTATACCTATTTGTTCTGTCAGATTGGTAAAATATAGTATTTTTTGGTGTGCTGCAGAGTTTTAGTTACTAGTTTATATGTGCCCTGAGATGAAAAAGCTTTAAAATCACTGTTCTAAAGCAAATGCCCCCAAGTCCTTAAGTGGCACATAATGTTTCGCAGTGAATTGGGGCTTTTATCAGGGAGTAAATGACTCAAATTGGTGTATTTGTGAACATGTTTCATCTACACAAGCCCTTTAATAAAAGAGGCCTTTGGAGGTGCTGGGGGAGGAGGGGTGATGGGGAGGAGGGCGCCTCAGACAATTTACTGTGTAAGCATGCGTCTTTTCAGCCCGATCTCTGCATGAGAATTACCTTTAGACGGAGTAAAGCCAGAGATTAGTCTGGAGTCTCTTTTGTGCACTAAAATGCGGCATATTTTGTCCAGGTCTAAGCCTTTTCCTGAAAATGGGTTTCTAATATTATGTCTAAATTCCTTGTTCACTGAACCTACAAGGAACTTATGGAGCAATGGAATTAAAAGATTAAACCTCAAGCCACTTGTGCTAAGTCTTTAAATGCCTTACGGAGCACAGCTTACATAGCAACCCAGTCCGCAATTGGAGTTGCACAGCTCAATTGCTTTCAGAGAGTCTTACAGACTCAGGTGTTAGGAGAATTTCTTCTTAACTGTTTTCCTGCTGTAGTAACAGGCCCAGTGGCATTATAATCCCTCCTGGTGTGCGCCGTTAAGCTTGCACATGTGGTCGTACCGTACACATTTATGTTGTGGATAGGTTTCATTTTAAATATTACCAGGTGACTTCATGCAACTCGGGCTTGGAGATCGGCTGCCTTTACACATCGTGTGTAGCTTCTCGCGTAATCTCATCTCGCAGCTTGTTAGAGCTGGATAGCACTCTGGAAATACACATCAGCTTCCTTTTACAGATGAGAAAAATGAGGTCAAGAAAAGTTAATAATAATAATTAGGAACGGCTAACATTGGTTGCATACTCTCTACATGCTGGAAACAACTATTTTTTAGGCACTACTGCTTTCATGCCTCACAGCAGGCCTGTGAATTCTGTACTAATGTTTCCCTTAACATGTATGTGCTTTTGTACCACACCCCCGCTTCTCTCCTGCGGTAAAACATTTGTCCAGCATTTCTCCCGTCTCTCTCCTACACCAATTATTAGCTGTCTCTTAGATCAAGCCAATCAGAAAGCAAACATGGAGTTAGTTCTTCCCTTTTAAAGACAAAACAAAACAACAACAAAGCCTTCTCCTGACTCCACTACCCTTTCTAGTTACCATTCTATTTCTTACTCTGTTTTTGCAGAAAAACACCCTGAAATAGCTCAGTCAATGCCTCTCATCCTATTTCTTCTGAAATCGGGGTTTGCCCCCACCCTGCTCTGCCCAAACTGCTTCTGTGCAAGTCACCAATAACCTTCATGCTACTAAACCCACTGGCCAATTTTCAGTCCTCATTTTATCTGACACTATCAGTAGCTTTGGACAAAATTATTTCCTCCTCCCTGATTTACTGTTTTCCCTGACACTACACTTGGTTCTCCCCCCATTTCCCTGTCCACCACTCCCTCTTAGTTTCTCCCGTTCACCTTGGAATGTCTCAGGCTCGGCCTTTTCACCTCCTGGTTTTCCATCCACATTATGCATGTTTGTGGATCTCATCAGACTCATAGCCTTAAATAATATATATACTTCATATTTCCTGTTGGCCTTTCTAGATTCACTCTCCACCCTGATCTCCCGGAGACACAGCAGCATCTTCCCTTGACCTTTAATTTTCACTTGGGTTTGTCCCATGGGAAGCACTGGCAGGAGAGAAGAGAGTGGAAGGCAAGCGAGGCTGGAGTGATTATTCCCTGCCAGGTGGCCACAGACTGGCTGCGTTCCTCTGTTGAAAGCCGTATCTCTTGTTAGGGCACCCTCAGCTACCCTCAGCCACCCTCTTCAGAACTGATGAGTGTTCCCTCCACTTGCCTTTCACACCAGGCATGTTAATACCTTGTAAGTATTCTACAGGCCCTTGTTGTGCTCCCTAAATTCTACCTGCAACCTTGTAAATGTTTTTCTTCTCAGCTTGATATGCACTCTATTTCCTGCCAGGGTCTTGACTTTGGTCTACATTCTGACACTTCCAAACTCAGACCTCACTTTCTAGAACACCAGACTCCTACATCCAACTGCCTCCTCCCCATCTTTATTATATCTAAAACTAAACCCTGTACTTTCTTTCAAATCTGTTCTTCCTGCAGCCTTCGCCATCCAATTGATGACACTCAAGCTTTTCAATTGCCCAGACTAAACATCTTGAGTCATCCTCGACTCCTTTATTTTCCTAAAAAAATGGACTCTTTCTTCTAAATCTATAGGGTTGGGCAAAAGTAGGTGTATAGTTATTTACATGGAAAATAATATAATAATTGATAAATACTGATACAAAGATAAACTGTGTTTTTCATACTCACAACTACAAACCTACTTTTGCCCCCACCCTGTATTCATCCCTACCGATTCTCACTACCTCTGCTCCTGTCACGCTGCCTCAAGTCACCAGCATTTCTTCCCCCTATTTATTGCAATAAGCTTTTTTATCTGTCTCTCTTCTTTTACTTTTATCACCTATAGTTTACAGCAGAGCATGCCACTCCTCTGGCCAAAACCCTGCAAGGGATCCTGCATCACTCAGGGTAAAAGCTAAAGTTCTGGCAATTGTCTGCAAGGCTGTGCATGAAGTACCACCTCAATTTCCCTCAGAACTTCCCTCCTCCTATTCCCCTCTCTCACTCTGCTCCAGCCACACCAACTTGTTTGCTGTTCCTACAACACGCCAGGCATGCCTTCCCTCTAGGGACTTAGATCTAGCTGTTCTCACTCTAAGAATGCTCTTCCCTCTTAGAACTATTTGGCTAATTCCTTCAACTCCTTCAAGTCTTTGCTCAAAAGTTCCCTTCAAACTGAGGCCAACTCTGAACATCCAGTTCAAATGGCAACTTCTCTTCCTGCCAGCTCTCCCAATTGCCTTTGCTCTGCTCCAGGTTTTTCTTCCTTGCACAAAAGCATGCATCATACATTAATACTCTATTATTTATTTATTACGTTCATTGATTGCAGTGTCATTCCCCTCACACAAAAATATAAATACCTCAAGGGTAAAGATCTTTTTCAAAGAAGACACAAAGAAAATTGGAAAATGATTTGACTTGAATGAAAATGAAACCAAAACATATCAAAATTTGTGGAAGGTTGATATAAAAATATTTTTTAGTTAATACTACAAGCCAAGCACTGTCTTCTTTGACTCATGAGTTATGTACAAGTGTGAAGTTTAATATCCAAGTATTTAGGGATTTCCAGACAGCGTTCTTTCATTGATTTCTAGTTAAATTCTGTTGTGGTCAGAGAACACACTTGGTATGGGTTTAATTCTTTTAATTTTTTAAGATTAATCTTTTATGGCCCAGATTATGGTCTCTGTTGGTGAATATCCCACGTGTATTTGAAATGAATGTGTATTTTGTTGTTAATGTGTAGAAGATCCTAAATGGCAATTATGTTAAACTTACTGATATTGTTGTTATTCTATATCCTCACTGATTTTTCTCTTGTTTACTGAGAGGAGTGTTGTCTTCAATTATAATTGTGGACTTATTTGTTTATGTTTTTCTTTCAAATCTAACAGTTATTGCTTCAGGCGTTTTGACTCTGCTGATATATACATAAACATTTAGCAGCATAACACACTCTAGGTCCATCCCCGCTGTCACAAACGGTAAGACTGCCTTCCTTTTCATGGTGAGTGAGTACCACAACTTTTGTATCCACTCAGCTGTTGATGGGCACTTGGGTTGCTTTCATATCTTGGTTATTGTAAATAATGCTACAATGAATATAGTCAGACAAAGACAGATATCATATGATTTCATTTACATGCAGAATCTGAAGAACAAAATAAATAAGGAAAAAAGCCTCAGAAACAGACTTATAGATACAGAGAATAAACTGATGATTGTCAGAGGGCAGGAAGTTTGGGGGCTCACTGAAAAAGTTGAAGGGATTAAGAAATATAAATTTGTAGTTAAAAAATAGTCATGGGGATGTAAAGTACAGCATAGGGAATATGAGGCAGGCAGGTGAAAAAAATCTGGAATTATCTTCTGGAGGGCAAGCCCCTTGTAGTACAGGCTTCCCCCGCTGTGTGAGGGCTCTAGGAACCCATCTGTATCACTATACTAGCTGGTGTTGTTGTAAGAGGCTGCATTAGGCTTCAGTGAATTATTTTGAAGACTATTTCAATGCATTTGCCCATTTCATGGTGGGTGATTTACAAGTGCACCTGCCCACCCTGTATTGAGTGTTCAGTAGTTTTTGACTAAAAATGGCATGACCCCTGTGCCCCACCCAGATGAAAAATTTCCTCGAAGAGGAAAAGTTTTGCTGATGTAGTAGAGGTAAAACAAATAATGGCAGAAGCACTAAAAAGCATCAAAATCAACGAATTCAAAAACTGTTTTGGGCAATGGAAAAAAGTCTCTAGAGGTGTATTGCATCAAATGGAGAGTACTTTGAAGGTGACTGAAATTTAAACATGTAAGAATAGATACACAATTTTATATAAAGAAATTCCATTTGTTTGCGTCCCCCCTCACATAGTCAATAATATTTTAATAATGATGTATGGTGCTAGGCGGGTACTAGAAATATTGGAGGGATCAGTTTGTAAAGTATATGCTTGCCCAACCCCTATGCTGTATACCTGAAATAAATATAAAATAATATTGAATGTAAACCATAATTGAAAATGAAATAAAAAATTTAGCAGTACTATGGCTTCTCAATAATTGACTGGTCTCTACACATGATGTAATATCCCTCTTTACCCTTGATAGTATAACTTGTTTTAAAATAAATTTTGTGTTATATTAATATAGGTGCTTCAGTTTTTTAAAAAGGAAATAGTATATCTTTTTACATCATTATATGAAGTCTATCCGGGAAAAGTCCAGCCACAGTTAATATAATGAGAATGGTTTGTGTGACATCGAGGTGACCTGGCAGCCAAGGAGAGTGGACTGTCATGCACTGAGTGAACAAGGACGACTTCATTGTATTAGTCAGTGCGGGCAGTATACGCTGTTGTGTGAGTACGTGTACTGTGTGGTTGCTGCATTCAAAATGACTGAGTGAGCAGAGCAATGAGTCTGCATCAAATTTTGTGTTAGGCTTGAGCATTCCTCTGTGGAAACTATTCAGGTGATTCAGAAGTCTGCAGCTATGGGCAACTAGTGATTGGCAGCTTCATCATGACAACATGCCTGTTCGTGCATCATGTTTTGTGCAGAGTTTTTTGGCAAAACATGAAATCACCCAGCTGACTCAGTCTGCCTACAGCCCAGTTCTATGCCCTGTGACTTCTGGCTTTTCCTAAAACTAAAATCACCTTTGAAAGGGAAGAGATTTCAGACTGTTGATGAGATTCAGAAAAACACCACAGGGCAGCTGATGGCAACTAGGAGAACTGTGTGAGGTCCCAAGGTGTCTACTTTGAAGGGGACAGAGGTGTCATTGTCCTATGTATAATGTTTCTTTTATCTTCTTCAATAAATGTCTCTATTTTTCATATTGCATGGCTGGATACTGTCTGAAAAGACTTTTAACCTTCCTATGTTTTTATATTTTAAGTGAGTATCTTCTATAACATATAGCATATTATTGTTGGGTATTGCTTTTTATTTTAATCTAACAATCTCTGCATCTAATAGGTGTTTTTAGGCAATTTATATTTAATGTAGTCATTGATACAGTTGGGTTTAAATCTACCATCTTTTCATTGATTTGTCTTATCTGTCCTTTGTTTCTCTTTTCTATTTTCTGGTCTTTTTTATTATTTAACAATTTTCCATAACTCCATTTATAACCAGTCTTTAATTTTTTAATGATTGTTTTAGGTTTGTAATATACACCTTTCACTGATCACCCATTCAAATACCAGGTTCTCCTATAGTGGAAGAAGCTGAAATACTGTCTGTCCTTTTGTCATTGTCATCTGCTTCCTCCTCCCACGTTACTGTTGCCCTGCCTTTTACTTCTGCATATGACCTATTCTATCTACATCCTCACTGTTTTACTTTATATCAGAGACAATAAGTTGTAATCTGCAGACCAAATCCTGTCCATGGCTCGTTTTTGTATAGCCTGCGAGCTGAGAGGAGTTTTTATATTTGTGATGGGTTGCGTAAACAACAATAATAAAGAAGAATATGCAATAGGAAATGTATATGGCTTGCAAAACCTAAAATATTATTTTGGCGCCTTACAGAAAAACTGGGTCCACTTTTGTCTTAATCAATTATCTTTGAAAAAAATAATGAAATTCAGAAAAATATCTTTTACGTGTACTGTTATTATTTTTTAGCATTCATGATTCTCTTCATTTTTAAATGTAGCTCCAAATTTCTATCTGGTATTATTTTTCTTCTATGTAAAGAACTTCCTGTATCATTTCTTGCTGTTCAGCTATTCTATGGTAGTGAATTTTCTCAGTCTTTATTTTTAAAAAAATGTCTCACTCACTTTCAGTGTTCATAGGTATTTTCAGTGTGTATAGATCTGGGTCAGCACTTTTTTCTTTCAGCACTTGGCTTATTGTCCTCTGACTTGCAAAGTCAGTCAGTAATGAAAATCAGATTTCTGTTGAGTAATCAGCTGTAATTTTTGTTCTTCTATCTGTAATGTTTCTTTTTGCTTTTGCTGCCTGCAAATTTCTCTCTCTCGCTTTTTGGTTTGTAGTAAGTTTGATTAGTGGTGTGAATATCCGTGTCTTTGTGTTTGCCCTGTTTGAGGTTCTCTGGGCCTCTTAGATCTGTGACATGTTGTCTTTTACTAATTTAGGAAAATTTGAAGACATTTTTTCCTCAAATATTTCTTCTGTTCCATTTTCTTTTCTCTTTTTGGGACTCCATTTTCAGGTACGTTAGAAATTGTGGCTCTGGCCAGGTGGTCACCAGAGGGAAGGGGGATGGGAGGTGGAGGGGCGCTAACACGTAGTGATAGAAGATGATCTGACTTGGGGTGGTGGACACACAGTGCAATATACAGATCCACCATCATAGAAATGTACACGTGAAACCTAGATGATCCTATTAACCGTGTCACCCCAATAAATTTAGTACAAATTTAAAAGAAAAGAAATTGTGCTCAGTTTTTGGATACCTTGTTCTTTTCTTTAAAAATATTCTTTTTTCTCCTTGTGTTTTACTTTACATAATTTCTGTCGATCTGTCTTCAGGTTCACTGATACTTCTCAGTTCTTTTTGTCCATGTCAAACATGGGGTCTCTGCGTGCTCTTGCCCCCTCCATGTGGCTGGCTGACTGCTGTTGCTCACTGCCAGTGTCACAGTGGAGGCGGTGGGGTTCTCTTTTCCTGGCCTGAACCTTAAGCAGAACTTGTTTACCTTGTCATAGGGGGTGGTGCCTTTTTCAGCATTTCTTCCCTCTCCCATGTTGCTTGTACTAACCCTGCTTTCTATCCATGGTTGATCTTGGGTGAGATAGTGGTTTTTCCCGACACCTAGTAGTAACCAACTTCTGCTTATTGGTGCAGGGCCCTCAGGAGCAGGAGGTTTACCTCCCACAACAGCAATGGATCTGTGCCTGAGCTCTACACACAGAGGGACACGGGTTTTGTTTCTACTCATTCCCCAGAAGCAATGGTGTTTTACTTGGGCTTTGGGGCTGACACAGTTTGTTGTCCTTTTCCAGAGGCTTCATAAAAGAGAAGGGTCCTAAGGAGCAAAGGATATGGATATTTATCTACCAACCCCTGTGATTTATCGAGGCCTATTCCAGAGAGCATTAACTCCCTGGCACCTTTGGCTTGGCCCAAATGTGAGTCACGCATCTTCCTGTAGTTGAAAACAACCCCTGGCTCACAGTCTCAGGTGCCTTCAGTGGGAGTCGTCAGAGTTAGGAACAGTGAATGCTGAAATGGTGTGGTCAAGGCCCAGGCACTGACTGTGACACATGCCCCACCAGGTGACAGAAATGCCCATTCTGTCTGCGTCTCCCAAACCCCAGCTAGTGGTCTGGGCATCTGTGTATCATGTATGATCAGGCTTTGCTGTGATCCACGTGAGCTGAAGTGAGCCAAAGTCAAAAATTCTAGGCAGAAGAAACACTTTAAGCTGAAAAACCATCAGACACCGAAGTCTTCCTGACATAAAGCAATGGAAATCTATGACTTTTTCTTCTCTGATCAAGTTTCAGATAGATAATGAAATTGAGAAATAGTGCAGGTGTTCCTAGAGAAGGGCTGGAGCCATGAAGGAAAAAATAGTAGTTTCCATGCCCATGTCAGGGAACATGTTGTTGGCTTGTAGGGGGCTATGAAGCCACATTACATAGGAGTAGCTACTGTTTATAATACCAGCTTCAAATACTGTAAACAGATTGAAGGACAGACACAGGAAGGGGAAAATGCAGCTGGAGTCAAGGTAGATTTAACTATAGTATACCAGCACTGACCTCGCCAGAAGTGGTAAACCCACAGCATATCCCGATTCTGTGGTGAGTGAGTCACACGTGGGTATGGAGCAGCGCTAGAGGCAGCAGAATTGGGTTTCTCTCTTTACAAAAGCACTGGTTGTGAGCCAGGTATGCAAGCCTGGAGGAGTGGCCTAATTTGGGGGGAGTATACTGTAGGGAGAGTAGATATCTGTTCTTTCTGATATTCTACATCCGTTTGCTCAACTCCTTGTAAAAATCCTCGCTTTTCTCTTTGAGAAACAGCTGTCAGCTCATGAGCTTCCAATGGAGCTGACTCTACCCTCAGCTCAGGGGCGCACCTGTGGCTCAAGCCTGACCATCAAAGCATTGCGTTCTGTAGTCGCTGGGGTTTGTTTGTAGCTGGATGCCTGCTGCAATCAGAATCAATGAAGGGGAATCACATTCTGCCGTGATTATAGGAGAAAGGGGTATACTCTCTTTTCTGGTGAATTTGACCCAGAGGGTGTGAGCCTAGAGTTACAGACAGTCGTGATAAAGGGTTTCAGGATGCAGCCACAGAGCAGAAAGGAGAGCCAAGAAATGAACTCGTAACATCATTCCCCCTTTCTGGAGTCAGTACAACCCTGGACTTTTAGCTACGTGGCCTGAGAAATTCCCATTTTCGTTTGTTGCTTTGAGTTGAAATTTCTGTCACTTGCGAGCAAAATATTTCTTCCTGACTGAGATACACTCTCAGCAAACCTACCAGGGCTACAAGGCAATGGGAAACAAAAGTGTTCGCACAGAGCTACGTGTTGATGTCCCAACCCTGTTACCAAGCTGTTTAACTAAAGAAACCAAGTTACAGTACCAAGGAGGCCAACTTTAGGACAATTAAATTTTTATTGATTTAAATAAACTTTCTATTTTAGAGTAATTCTATATTTACAAAAAATTGCAAAGACATTACAGAAAGTTCCCATAAACTCTTTGCCTGGTTTTCTCTACTGTTAATATTTCACATAACTATGGCACATTTGTGAAAACAGTGGTATGTTGCTATTACCTAAACTATAGATTTAATTTGGGTTTCACAACCCCCCCCACTAATGTCCCTTCTGTGTCCCAGGATTCTAAGATACCACATTGCTTTTAGTTGTCATAGCTTCTTAATATTCTCTGATCTGAGGCAGTTTCTTCATTTTCTCTTGTTTTTTTATGACCTTGACAATTATGAAGAGAGCTGGTCTTGTATTTTGTAGAATGTCCTTCAACTTGAGTTTTTCTGATGTTTTTTGCATGATTACAATGAGATGATGGGTTTGGGGGAAGAACACCACAGAGGCAAAGTAGGTAAAATGCTAACAGAGTTGATTAGATGATGAGGAGATGAATACATTGTGCATACCACTGAGTTAAGGAGGCCTCTAACTGTGGAATATGGTGTTTTTCCAAGGGTTGGCTGTCATTAGGAATCATATTGCATTAAATACTAAGCATGGAGCTCTGTATTTCGTGGAGACAAAGGTACACAGTGATTTGCTATGAAGCTTTTAACAATCATGTGAATGAGCAACTTTGAATAAGTTTTTATTTTCTAAAAATTCAAGGCAGAGCTATACTGATTTATTTCAATAAGTGAAAAGCCAGGCCTTCCCAAACCAAAACTGGAATGGCCTTCTTACTGTTTGGAGAAAGGCACCTTCATTTTTGCAGGGACCTCTCTCTTACTCTATGAGTCCTGTGATGGAATTTCTGCTGGTGCCTCCAAAAGACTTTACAAAAGGTTTTAATACTGCTACAGACTGAATGTTCATGCCTCCCCCAGTCTGCCTCCCCCACCTTGGGCCAATTCATAAGTTGAAATCCTAACCCCCGATGTAATAGTTTTAGGACGTGGGGAGTCTTCAGGAGGTTATTAGGTCATGAAACTGGAGCCCTCACGAATGGTATTAGTGCCCTTATAAAAGAGGCCCCAGAGGGCTCCCTCACTTTCTTCCACCACGTGAGGACATAAAGAGAAGACAGCTGGCTATGAACCAGGAAACAGGTTTTCACCAGACAACATATTTGTCAGAACTTTGACTTGGACTTCTCAGCTTCCAGAACTGTGAGCAATACATTCCTGTTGTTTGTAAGCAATCCAGCTTATGGTAATTTGTTATAGCAGCCCAAATGCACTAAGTCAAATAGTTATGACCAAATTCTTTCATATATTGAATACATGCACCCCCCGACATGCACTCTTGCTCACACACAATATCAAAGGTTATGTGGATTCAAAGAGAGACGCATTATTAAATCTTCTTGCCATATTATCGTGAGATAGTAACTAGATCACCCACTTCCTTCTCTGGTAATCCATCAATGATTGAAATAGTTATTGAACTCACTAAGCAAAGCACTGGGAAAAGTCAATGGAAGAGAAACAAAGTGTTCAGCCCTAACCCCAAAACCTTATGTTCTAACACAGATACTTATAATTCACTAAGTTAGTGAGTCCTAACTAACTAGTCTAAATTAGGTGATGTATGTGAAACATTGTGAGGTATGTGTACCAAGGTTGAAACTTAACTTTTAAAAGAATTCTGCTGCTGAGGACTCAGAAAACAATACAACTTATTTTCTGCATCTTCTTATCCGTGACTCAGTTTATATTCCTGAGGTATGGCAAATTTTCCTCAATTTCAGTTAGGAGTAATTTTTTAAAAAAATTCTAAGATTGAAAAGTCAAGATTTCCAGAAAAAAATTGCTTTTCTTGATATGCATGTGCACATAAGTAAAAAGTCTTTGAAATGGTGGCCCATTGAACACAGGCATCTTTGATTTGGTTTCAAGGGCATTTTAAAATATTTTCAATAATCATCAACTTTTGAAATTTGGAAGAATTTCCCTAAAAACATATACTCTTGGCTTCTTTTGTTGAGCCAAAAGATTTAGTGTTGTTCGGTAGTACTACACCTTCTAGACAGTGTATGTAGTTCCTAACTCGTCAGTCTTATACTTGTCTAGCTTTACTCATTTGTTTTCAAGGTATGGTCAAGAAATTACAATTTCTGGTCTACAGCTACCCAGATAATTAAGGTGGATTATCTGGAGGGCCAAAGGAAATGGTTTATGTGTGGAGGGTAAAGAAGGGAGAGGTTGAAACCCAATAGAGTTGCATCTCCCAGGGATGGAATAGGAACAAGGGGGAGGGTGGTAAAGAGCTTTGGGGAAGGCAGTTGTCTGAGATGGCTGGCTGCAGAAGGGACAGGACCCTGGGAGCCCTGGGAGCCCTGGGAGCCCCGGGAGCCAGGCTGCCTAGTTAAAAGTCTTCAGTAAGTAAGCTTGCCGCAGAGGACTGAAGCCACTACAAGACTGCTACCTTTTTCTCAGCCCTCGAGGGCCTCTGCAAAGCAAAATGGAAGCAGCAACTTCCAAAACCCAAGACACAGTCTTGCTCCCATTTTCTAGGATCTGTGTATGCCCGAGAGAGCATGGGAGCCCCCAAAAACCACTGGCAGTGAAACTGGACCGATTTTGGAGGGCAAAGAATTGAAGTCAGACTTGATTAGAAGTACAAAAATTATAATAGGCAACATTATCTTTCTCCCAAGGTTTGGAACAACTTATTCATGTGAATCACAATGTAAACCTTGCCTTTTCTTTAAGAGAACACAGATTCTTGATTTAATAAGAAGCAAGGAAGCATAGTAAGATAGTAATTAAATTGATTATGTTCAACTACATAGACAATTAAGTTGATATTCAAGAATAAGTGATTGAACTAGATAGTCCCCAAGCTCTTTCTTGGTTTTAAAATACAAAATACTGTCAATCTAAGAGAACATTCAGAGTAGACTCGGTGAATGGAGGTTGAATTATACAGGCTGGCAGGGGGAATAATTTAGCAACCAGGCATATAA
Source organism: Carollia perspicillata (assembly GCA_004027735.1). Classification (NCBI taxonomy): domain Eukaryota; kingdom Metazoa; phylum Chordata; class Mammalia; order Chiroptera; family Phyllostomidae; genus Carollia; species Carollia perspicillata. The sequence goes on from PVKM010001645.1 coordinate 38,751, forward strand.
GAATGGAGATGCAGATATCCATCTTCATTTGGAAGCCACTGTCACTTAACAGACAAATACATTGCATGGCAAAGATTTACATTTAAAGGAAATGGTGATTCTTAAACTAAAATTGACAGTTTACTAAGTTAGAATTTACTACAGACCTCTTTTTTCAACTGTGAATAATTTTATTTCTTTCCATCCTGATAAACAGGCTTTATTTCTGACTCACACATACATACAACTGACTCCTAGACATTTCCCCTGCCAAGTCCCATTGGCATTTCAGACTCATGTGATCAGAATGTCCCCCAAACCCCTAAACCTTTCAAAGTGCCCCTCTTCTCTATTCCCATTTTTACCTGAACTAGATATCTGAGAGCCACCAAATACATCATCACAATCCCATTTATAGTTATGGCCAGATCCTGTGGTCTCTATATCCTTAACTCTTCAAGGCCATGAAACTACCCTTTATCCTCCCAACTGCTTCTATTTTTTTCTCCCAAATAATCATTATCTCATTAGTCCCCCAAATAATCATTTATTACCAATAAATAATCATTATTGGTGCAAAACAATTGCACCAATCTCTTAAGTAAATTTAACCTCCTGCTTTTCATGCTATTGACAGCTGCATACTACTGCTAGAATGACTTCCTCATAATTTATTAAAGAATATAATGAAGTACAGACACTTTAGAAGACAGTTTAGCAGTTTCTAACAAAGTTAAATATAGCCATAGAATACAGTCTAGCAATTATGCTCTTTGGTGTTTACCCAGATGATTTCAAGTCTTACATCTACATAAAAACCTGCACAGGAACGTTTATGGAAGCTTTATTTACAGTTACCAACAACTAGAAGCAAAAAAGATGTCCCTCAATGGGTGAATGGGTAAACAAACTGTGGTACATCCATTAAAATGGAGTACTATTTGGAAATAGTAGAAAAGAATGAGCTTTCAGACCTTGCAAAGACATACATGAATTTTAAATGTATTTTGCTAAGTGAAAAAAACCACTCAGAAAAGGTTACATATTATATGATCTCCTTTATATGACACTCTGGAAAAAGCAAAACTAAAGAGATGGTAAACAAAGTGTTTGACAGAGAGGCTCAGGGTTTGGGAAGGAGGAACATTTTAGGATGATGAAATCATTGTGTATGGTAATGTAATGGTGGACATATGGCACTATGCATTTGTCAAAACCTGTAAAACATTACAGTGACTAAATATTAATGTATGCAAATTTAAAAAATAATTTAGGAGGTCAGGAAGTTCCAGGAATGGAATTCAGCCTGTGGCAAAAGACTGCAACTCTATTATAAATATCTGAAACAACCTTGCTTAAAGAGGTGAAAAAGGTGCCAACAAGTAGTTTTAGAAATGATTGGAATCTGTAAGATTTAAGGCAAAAGGAGCTGTGCATAAGCACCATAATCTAGCTAATGAAATTGTTTCCCATGGGTGTACGGGTTAATTCTGAAACCACTATACGTGTATAACGGAATTGAACCACTAAGTAAATGGGTGGCAGATGGTGGGAGACAGATTTCTTGCTGTTGCAGTGGGAAGTTTCAGATAAGCAAGGGGGAGGAGGCTAGCATGATTTTGTGGAAACAGATTACAGTTGGAAACATGGGTCTAAACCCATGTTAAGCTTGATATAGATACAGATGGTCACATATAGAAATATTTATGGAAATGTGTATATACATGGGTTAGTAGACAAATGTATTTCCTTGCTCTTTCGTCTGAGAAACCTGGAAGTAATGACCCACCAGCAGCAAGGAGCATACCTGGTGCCTAGATCTTGGTTTCTAATCCAATTCTTCATTAAAAGGAACCAGAACCCCTTAAAAATAGCCAGTTCTGTGAACAGGGAAGGAAATGTATATGATGAGTTTTAAGTATCTTCTCATGCCAGAAAATAAGAATGTGAGGAGAAGGCACACAGAGACACACACTACACGCAATAATGGCAGGTGTGTCAGAGGGACAGAGGAGCCAACTACCAAATCTCCCAATGGCCAAAGCTGGAACAATTTGAGCTAAAAGATAAATAAAATAGTATTAGATTATAACACAAAGTATAAAATATATAACCATGAGTTAATACTGATATAAATAAATTATTGAATAGATAAGTAAATGGGTAAGAATATCTCATGCAGAAACAATCCATATAATTTATGCAGATATTCCAATTTCAGGGAGGTAAAGCATAAATCCCTACTTCTTATTTGTGAACTGTGCAGTTATTTCCTTCAAAAAACATATTATGCAAAGGGCAAATAAAAATATAACTTTAGAGAGGAGAAACCTGACAGAATCTAGCTTAGCCAGGTGATCAGGGTACATAAACAGTGATAAGTCAGGTTGATAATATGCATCCTTGATATGATGTGATAAAATGACATTTTACTTTTGTGGTGTTCCTCTCCCAAACAAATAACCACAGTGTAACCATGAGAAAATAATCAGATAAATTCCAATTAGGGACATTCTACAAAATACCTCACCAATACTCCTCAAAATCCTCAAGGTTATTAAATACAAGGAAAGTCTGAGAAATAGCCACAGCCAAGAGGAGCCAAGGGAGACAAAGTGACTAAATAAGATATCATGGATGGAATCCTGGAATGGAAAAGTAGCCTTCCATAAAAATGGAAAATCTGAATAAAGTGAGGACTTTAGTTAATAATAATGTATCAATAATTATTCATTTATTATGAAAAATGAACCATACTAGTATAAAATATTAAAAATAGAAGAAATTGGCTGTAGGGTATATGGTAACTGTCCATTTTATATTTGTACTTTTTCTGTTTACCTAAATCTTTTAAAATAAAAACTCGCTTTAAAAAATGCACTGTCACCCTGACCAGTGTGGCTCAGTTAGTTGGGTGTCATCCCTCAAAGCGAAGTGTTGCCTGAGTGGCGAGTTTGGTCCTGGGTACGGGCACGTGTGGGAGGCAGCCGATAGGCGCTTCTCTCTCACACCGATGTTTCTCACCCCTCTTCCTCCCTCCCTTTCCCTGTCTCAATAAATAAATGAAATCTTTAAAAAAATGCAATGTCTACTATGTGCCAGACACTGAGCACTGGGAATACAGATGATAGCCTCAGCATAAAAACTATTGTCTGGTCAGTGAGACAGATGTTAGTAAAGAATCGTATAAGTAATTATACAAATATTATTAACTTTTTATCCTCATCTGAGCACATGCTTACTGATTTTAGACAGAGGGAAAGGTGAGAGAGAGAGAGAAAGAGAATATCAAAGTGAGAGAGAAACTTCCATCAGTTGCCTCTCATACACGCTTCAACCAGGGACAAACATACAACCTAACTATATGCCCTGAACAGGAATTCAACTTGCAGCCTTTTGATCTACATGATGATGCTCCAACCAACTGAGCCATAATGGCCAGGGTATAAACATTATTAATTTTGTAAAAGAAAATTGCTGAGTGATATAATAATAATCTAATAGAAGATTTAATCTGATCTGATGGTCCTGTGAATTTTACCAACAAGTGACATTCAAATAAAGTAAGAATTATTCAGATGTGGGTGGGGAAAGGGCTAGGGAGAAGCAAAAAATCTAAAAACAGAAGAAATAGCATGTGGCAAAAAACCAAGGCAGGAGGAAATTCACAGTTTGATGGAGCAGAAAAAATGTCATTGTTCTCAGAGTTTTGAGCTCAAGATGAGATGGGTGGGTAGGGGTAGAGAGAGACCAGATCTTTAAGTGGTTTATAACTTGGGATTCATAGATTCCCTATGAGCTGATACATAGAACTCTTTATTTCAACAAAATTGATTTTCTTTGTAACCTCATGTACTTTATTTTATGTATGTATGATAATATATATTTTCTGAGGAAGAGTTCATAGGCTTTAACAACCTCCAAAAGGGAACCAACATGGTTAAAGATATTTAACTTTTAACATTTTTAAGATGTGAAAGATATTAAATTTTACCCCAAGTATAAATGAGAAACCACTGAAACATTTTAAACTGTTTAAAATCCTCCATTGGTTAAACTTGCCTGTAGGATAATGTCCAAGCAAGTCTCGAAAGACTCTCCATGAAATTGTCACCATAGACTTTTTCACCTTTTTTGTTGTTGTTGTTCAGCATTTGCTCCCTAATTATCCATCTTGTTTTGTACACAAATCCTACCAAATCTTTTGAGGTCATCAGGCAAGACCTGCTGTTTCCTGTGTTCTCACTTATGCTCATGCTGTTTCCTGTGCCAGAAAAGTCTTTTTTAGTCCTAGACTTGGGTCAACAATAACATTCACTATAAACCCTTTCCTGTCTCTTCAGATTGTCATGAAGCTCACTTCTTTTGTGGTCCATTATACCCTAGGGGTGGTAGGCAGAATAAATGGCTCCCAAAATGTCCACACCCTAATTCTAGGACCTTTGAAATAGGTTACTTTACATAGAGAAAGGGACTTTGCAGACGTGATTCAGTTAAAATTTTGAGATAGAAAGATCATCCTAAATTATCTGGTATGCTCAATGTAAACACAGTGGTCATTACAAGAGGGAAGCGGGGAGTGTCAGAGTGACAGGAGCTGTGACAGCACAATCAGAGGAGAAGGGGGGTGAGGAAGGGGAAGAGATTAGCACAACAGCTGCTACTCTGATGGCATTGGGGATGGAGGACAGGATCCCAACCAACAAATGTGGGTGGCCTCTAGAAGCTGAAAAAGGCAAGGAAACAGGTTCTCCCCTAGAGCCTCCAGGAGGAATTTCTCCCTACACTTTGATTTTAGAACTTCTGAACTCCAGATCTCTAAGATAATAAATCTGTGTTTTTTTAAGCCACTAATTTTTGGTAATTTGTAATAGTAGTAATAAGATAGTATACTAGACATACCTTTATCTGGTTTCTTTTACAGGTTACTGTAGTTCTTTATGCATTGTAATTAGCTATTACTTACTCAATTACCTATTCCACAACAACAATATGTATTGAGGGTCTTCTCTGGGCTTGGTCCTGCTCACAGCGCTGGAAATACAGTCGTGGACAAATCAGATAATGTCCCTGATCTCCTTGAGATCACAGCCCAATCTGGAACATGATAAGTTTTTTAAAACATTTGTTAAATGGATAAATCAAGGCAGTTTTATAATTACAGACATTATTTGTTCCACTTTGAGTAAAATTTCCACAGAAAATGGTGATAATGTAATTAACTGGAGATAGAAGACCATGACCAAATTTTACACCAAAGTAAATTCTATACTACTGCTTCTGAAAAGGGAGGAATTCATAGAAAGTTGGAATTCTTATTATTAGTTTTTTTAGCTCCCCCCAAAACAAATGAACATATCAGGGTGAATATTATACATTTTACACATGCAACTGATCTAAGGTGATGATACTTGCGCTGATGCATCTTTGTGCAATTTGACTTGCCCTTGAAAACAATTTGGCTTAACTTGAGAACAAATTCCAAACAAGTAAATAGTTAAGTGGACCCTCACAGATTCTTAGAAGCAAGTTTAGGGATTGAAATTTATCATAATGTCCAAGAAATACAACTAGTGTACCAATACTGCACAGTAAATACAAAGAATAAATATTCTATTCCGTTTTCAGTGATAAACCCAGAGACCCAGAGACCATTCGCAATAGTTTCTGAGCTTCTAAATGACCCTCCCCTCACTTATCAGTGTTGTGCCTACCAAAAGCTAAAAATCTAACCAATGACTAATTGCTTAGTAGACATTAAACTTCTGGTTTTCCACCAGGCTTAAGATCCCAATTCTGAGAATCAAAGACCATTCAGATTTCATTTTAAGATCCAGTCTTGAAACTTCTATTTGCACTCACAGGAGATGTAATTTCAGTAAAGATTTTTAGGATCCAGGTAAAGATAATACCCTTTCTTTTCAGCGCCTATCTAAAATGATAACATGGAGTAAGAAAATTATGAACCCATGAGAGTAAGAGAAAGGAAGACATTGCATTGGTGCATATGAGGTTTTTGGTTTTGATTTACTTTGCTGTGGGAATGGGTTTAATATTTGGGAGAGTACATGTATATCACTATCTTGTTTTCTCTAGTTCACATACACTAACCTAATCTATTATGTCTATTCACAATAGAATAACAATGTTGACTCCAAGGACTATAAACAATTCTGCTTGGTCAGCCTGAGATCATAAGTCGTATCAGACAGCCTACCTATAACCTGCTGAGGTATCCAGGGTGCACGTGAGATTTCAAGCTGTCAAGGAGAAAATAGGGGTTGGTAACTGACCGAGCAGGTGGAGGGGTCATGATTTATAGTGCTTACAGAGAGGAAAGCTAACCGAAGTAAACAGATTAGCACAGCAGAAGTAGCAGAAACCTCAGAAGAATTTGGAGGAACCAGAGGTGGAGATGAGGCCCCAGATGGAGCAAACGGGACCTGAATTAAAGATCCTACAGGACTGTCATCCCCAACACCAGCCCCTCCACACAGAGCGCCAGATCAAAGTTCGATGCTTGTCTCCTATCACTCCCATTCTCACCACACAGGAGTGTTATTATCTAGAGCAGAGGCAGATTTACTAGGAAGGTAATAAAACTTTAACTTCAAAAGTCCTTCATCTTTATGGGCCCCTTCCAAGAAAGAGGGCCTAGGAAGGGTCATATATATTTTTTAAACTTTGCAAAATTAAAACATGTTAACCACGTTTAAGACTACTATCTCTTTCCAATTCAAGTTCCTTTCCATCACACCCTTTCTAATTTCCACACTTTGGAGTGGCTATGGGCATATTGGGGACATGCCTACGGGAAAGTTGAGTTGGAGATGTATTTAATTTTGATTCACTGAGATATGTTTATGTCTTTTGCAGGTACTTCTGTGTATAATTAGTGTTGTTAGCCATCCCGATATAGAAGGGGTCACCCGTTGTATCAACTACCATTTATTAACTAAATCTGCATTTTGGCCCAAAGATTCAGGGACAAAAGTTATACAATGGTATGAATATGTCCTCTGGTGTCCAGCCCAGGGAATAAGAAAATAATAGAGAAGAAACAAGCTAGTCCATGGAAAATTCTTCCAATCATTAGACTTACAAATAGTAAGCAGAATATTTTGCTCCCATTAGTGTTTGGTCAAATGAAAATTCTCTTTTGTCAGAAACATACTTGATAATGTAATACGTACAATTATAAATGCACTGTATATACTTTTATGGGATTGAACGAAATAGAGTAAGTCAGGATTCCTGTGTGTGGACACACACACGTACATACAGCAAGTGCGTATGAGTGAAGTCACATGGTTTGGGTATCTCAGTTTAAGATCAGAATGCCTTCAAGGCAAAATGGCCTAAAACAACAGGTGGGTTAAGTGTCTAAATTCCTATAAATTCAAGAATAAGACAAAATGTGTAGCATGACTATTTATTTAAAAATTGAAGTAAAATTAAGATGAGCATTTAAAGGAGTATGGAATAAAACTTCTAACAGTGACAACTGAAATTGGTAGAAATTATTCTGAGATAAAGAAGGAACTTGAAACAGGCAATTCTCAGGTTATACTAAGGCAATAACTCATTAAAAGAGAGAGAAAAAAATTAAATAGAAATGATGGCTTTTGGATAATTTGATAATTCAATTAAAAACTGAGAATCACGTGCACACATTGGAACCAATCTTAATTTCTGGCTGTTTTACATGAAATATTGACATTGTAAAGATAACATGAAATTCATAATATGCCACCATGGTGAAGACACTGATGACAAGCCGGCTAATGAATGCCATCAATTTAAAGATATTTTAAGACGAGTCATTGTACAAAGCACCTTGAAATGCCCTGAAATCTCACATCTTATAATGGAAGAAATGTGACAGAGGACTCCCCAAATTTATCAGCAATCTTTTACAATAATACCAATAAACTGTGAAGCTGAAAAGAAAGTCTTTAAACTATCAATATTTTTTAAATGTGATCAACTAGAGAAATTATTATCTTAGTTTCTGTACAGAAATGATATTACACAATTGTTATATAAAGAGGCAAAGAGTCTATGGGAAAAAACATAGGAGAAAAATTATCACAGAATGAATTAATAAAAATTGTCACTTCTCTGGATTTTGTGACACTGATGGAATTTATCAGTTTTTTCAAATATGTTATTTTTTGGTAACTTTTTTCCTTACAAATAGTCACTTTCATACTACACTGGATTTGTGATTTGGCATTCTTTTCATTTAAGATAGTCTTATATGGTAAAAGTTTCGGGCTCCACAAAGACCTGTCTGTCTCTTCTTAAGGCACTCAAAAGCAGACGGGCTTGGGGCTCACAAGGAGACGCGGGCCCGAGCTCAGGATCGGCTGGCAGTCTGTAGATCTGCCTGCACTGACCTCTGTGCTGTCACCCAGCAGGGAGGTGGCAAGTCTGCAGGCCTCCTCCACAAGTGTGGAGCTCTGACTAACTCTTAAACGGCATGATTAAAAAAGAAAGAAAAAAATAAAATATGTCAGAGAGAACATATGTCTATAAAATATGTAGGGAATTCTATGATCACATGCAATTTTTACATAAATTGACTTACAAATATGGTAATATTTCAATATTTCACCTATTCCCTTTGGATATTATTATTGCTATTATAATCTCACCTGATTATATATCTATTGATTCCAGAGAGACAGGAAGGGAGGGAGGGAGAGAGAGAGAGAGAGATGAGAGAAAAATCGATCGGTTGCCTCCTGTACCTGCCCTGACACAGGTATCAAACCTGCAATATAGGTATGTGCCCTGACCAGGAATTGAACTTATGACATGTTGGTTTACAGGGTGATGCTTCAAAAACTGAACCATACCAGCCAGGGCCAGATACATTTTTTAATGAAGTAAAATATCACTTACAGTTGAAGTTGCTTTTGATAGTTTTCTGTTTCCCTCCCATCCCACATGCTAATTTTAGGCATTCTTGTTGGATTTACTTTTCAAATATATTTCAAATCTGGTCACTGCTCATACTGCCATTGCTATCACCATATCCCAGGTCACTCTCACTTGTCACAGAGATTGGAGCAATAAATAGCCTCATAATTGGTCTCTTTGCTTCTACTCTTCTACTATGCTTCTATTTTTCTTTTTGTAGTCAGTTTTCCATACAGCACTATGATCTTTTTAAAAACATAAATTAGATCGATTGCTTCATTACCTTGTTTTAAAAACTTCCAGTGGCCTTCCATCATAATGAAGAATAAAACCCACATTTTACAAGAATCTTCCAGAAGCAAGGCCAGAAGTAATCTTCATTACTCTGGGAGGCCACTTGGCACCACTTCTTCACCAAGTTCCAGCAACCATGACCGCTTTAAACAAGACAAGGTGGTTCCACCTCTGACTCTCACACCTTGTGCTTCTTCTTTCCCCAGATCCATCCCTAGACCTATAGGGCCTTGTCCAGGGTTTGGCTTTAATGGAATCTTTCTAGAACACCACCACATGACCATTGTCATAAAGTAGTATCTTCACTCCCACCCCTTTATACCGTCTCATTTTCTTCACGGACTTTTCATCATCTGCAGTTTCCCATTTATTTATTATTCTTCGGTCAGTTTTCAACACTAAAATGTACATTCTATGAAGGCTGGAAGTGTGTTTCTTTTTCTATTGCTGTGTTTCAAGCAGTGCCTGTTATATTGCAAGAAATCAATACATTTTGTGGAACAAATTCAAATTAGATTCTTCAGCACCACCACTGGATGTCAGCCAAAAATGGAGGAATGACTTAAAAAATCTGAGAGAACACGATCTTCAACTTGGAATGCAATATTCAGCCAAACTATTAATTAAGTGTGAGGGCAGAAGAGGACATTTTCTGACATGTTGGGACTCAGAAAATTTACTTCCCAGGATTTCTTGTGAAGCTGGGTGGATTCCAATGAAAAGAAGTGCTAAACTAAGCAAGAAGGAGACAAAGGATCCAGAAAGTAGTCTGTCAAACTCGAGCACAGGAAAAAGGTGTCTTAGGATGACAACTGACCTGTAAGGCCTGGGGAACAACTGGTCCAGAATGCAGCCACAGGGTGCCAGGAGGAGGCCACCAGGAAAAGGACCATCAGATAAGAGGGGTCACTTGCAAAAACAAAAGAAAACAAACCAAAAAAAGATAAATAGTTGGAAGATACTACGGCATTTGGGGGAAAAATAATATTTGCAAAGTCATAAAATGTAAACCAAAAATAGCTTTATAATTCTATTTAAAAAGTGGATTAAAACAGCTAAATCTTGTTTATAATGTCTAAAGAGGAAAGTTAATATCTAAAATCACCAAATTGAGGAGGAGTAGCAGTACACAATTATTTGGCAATAAGAAGATAATTCTAATGGAATAGCTAAGAGAATACAAAGGGACTGCCTCTGGCAAGCTGAACTGGCAAGTGAGGAAGTGTGGGCACTGGAGCTCCAAAAGACTTGTCAGTCATCTGGTGCTGTCTGATATATAACTTGGGTGAAAATAAAAATATCTAAAATTTTTTAAACTTTAATTTTCTCTGATAACACTAATGATGACTACAGCAAAAACAAACACTCTAGTTTATACTAGCTTAATTTGCTATGAATTTGTAAAAGATATGTGACTGTTATGGAGATCTTTCTGTTAGATTTGTGAATTACGTCCATTTATGCCTTTGGGGACAGTGGTTTAGATAACCTTAAAGATTTAAAAGCCAAATTGTGCAATGAAATTTTCAGTGCTGCATGGTTTAGAAATTATATAGCTATGCCGAGAGAAAGAGTGAGAGTGGGTTTCTGAGACATGTTGGTAGATATGGTCCAGAACAAGAAAAATTTGAATTCTTCCAATAGAATTCCCAGTTGGCTTGCAGTGGTAATGCTTATGGGAAGATCAAAATTGGTCGTGTGGTTACGTCTAAAACTTTGGAAAAAACCTTTTAAATATTAGCCAGACTCTTTAAAGTGAGTTCAAAACACTGAAAAATAATTTACACAGAATGCCCTTTTGAAAGTGGGAGGTTGGACAAGGGTAGGAATGGCTTTCATTTTCATAACTGCTTAGAGAGGTAAATAGGGGCATTTTAAAATAAAATTTGAAAAGATTATTGTTGAAGTTTTTGTGCTGTTAATGGTGATGGGGAACACAATAAGATTTTTTTTAAAGCAGCGACTTTCAACTTGACTTTTGTCCAAACCAAATAGAACTTAAAATGTAGAAGTTTTGACACTTGTGAAATGAAAAGTCTTTGTATTTTTGCGTAATTCTAAATAGTTCCTCATTCCTAACTCAGCAGTTGCTAGTAAAACAATACCAGGTTGCATAATTTTCACTGTTATTGGACAATGCAGCCTGGGTATACTCAACTATTTGTTGAACACTTCTGCACCCACAGGGGTACATTGGACCGACCTCTGTGGCCAGCGGCTTTCTGCTAAGACTCACTGCCTTCCTGAGCCATTTTGCATGCAAACATCATCTTTGACTCTTTCTGGTGGGGAGAGCGTGAGGGTTCTATTTGGAAGATGAAAAATAATAATCACTATTTTGTAGTAATCTGGAAAGGAATTTAGTTTTCTGTTAAATCTTAGTGTTCTGTTGTGGGGGTGAGAAAAAGAGAATAGGAAAGGATGGTTTTAGATAACTGTCTAAATAGGTCTCTAAACAGTTTAGATAACTGCACAGAGGTAATCTCAAGAGCCCTGTTGGCAGTGCCACCTACTTGATAACACAATTCTGGGAAAGGAGGCCATACCTTGTGCCACAGCCAGTAAAAACAAACAAACAAGCAAACAAAAAAGACAAAATGGACAAACAACAGTTTTTGTATATTGCTAGAGTATGAGATAGAGTTTGGTGCTAGGCAATATCATGAAATATAACAGAAAATTTGTTGTATATGGCTCATCACTTTAACTCATTCTCCTCTTACTTCCAACTCCTTAAGTATATGGTACAGAAATTTTAAATACTACTCTACCATACACAATGGGCATGCCCATTCATTAGAGCAAGCCTGGGATACAACCTGGGTTGTTGTTGTTTTTTTTTTTTTTTTGTAGGGGAGTGTGGGCTGGAGGTATAGGGAGACGTCCCTTTCATCTTTGGTTGTGTTGTTTTAAAGAGGTAAGTTACAGCTGATGGAGGCCATTATTCTGGCCTCTTGGAGACAGCCAGTTTGAGTAAATAAAGCAAATAAGAACATTCCAAAAATTTGGATAGGAAGGGGAGAGGGGGGAGAGAGAGATAGAGGCCATGAAAACAAAAGCAATTGGAAGAGTTAGAGGAGAATGACAGAGTGAATGATTGCACTGAATATATGATGTACTTGTGAGGCCATTTCCAAGTCTGTTCTATCTTTGGTTTGGTCAGTGAAATCCATCTTTTAATTTAACAGGGTTCAAATTACATTTTGAATTAGGTTTGGAAGATGCAGTCAAGACTCCTGCCCAGGAAAACAGTACAGTAGTCCCCTTTAATGTATGGTTTTACTCTTCTCTGTTTCAGTCACCTGCAGTCAACTGCAGTCCAAAAATATTAAATGAAAAATTCCAGAAATAAACAATTCATAAGTTTTAAGTTGCACATGATTCTGAATAGTGTGATGAATTCTGAAACCATTAGCTCCATCCCACCTGGGATGTGAGTCATCCCTTTGTCTAACATATCCAGGCTATATATACTCCCCACCCTGGTAGTCACTCAGTAGCCTTTCAGTTATCTGATGCACTGTCGTGGTATCACAATGCCCTTGTGTAGTAAGTAACCCCATAGTAAGTAACTCTTGTTTTACTTACTAAAGGCCCCACAGTAGAAGAATAGTGATGGCTGCTGTTCAGATATGCCCAAAGAGAAGCCATAAAGTGCTTTCTTTAAGAGAAAAGATAAGTACAGTACAATAGATATTTTGAAAGAGAGAGAGAGAGACCACATTTATATAACTTTTATTACATTGTATCAGGGGTGTCAAACTCATTTTCACCAGGAGGCCACATCAACCTCATGGTTGCCTTCAAAGGACCGAATACGATTTTAGGACTATATAAATGTAACTACTCCTTTACAGTTAAGCAAGAGCTTGGCACTGCCCCCAGGTAGAAACAAGGTGCTGGGCCTGACAAAATAAGGTGGAGGGTCGGATTTGGCCTATGGGCCTTGTGTTTGCCACCTGTGCAGTATATTATTACAATTATTCCATTTTATTATTAGTTATTGTGAATCTATTACTGTGCCTAATTTATAAATTAAACATTATCATATATATGTATAGGAAAAATAAATATTATTTATATAATATACAAGTATATTATAAAATATAAATATAAACCATATATTTATAAACCATAAATGGTTTATATATAAACCATATATATATGGTTTGACCCTATCTGTGGTTCTAGACATCCACTGGGTACCTTGGAACATATCCCAGCAGAGAAGAGGGCCTACTGTAATGTCATAATACTTGGACAGAGGACACTCTGAGCAGGGACCCTTCAGCTTTCCCTTATGACATCCTGATGCTGCTGCGGAAGGAAAAGGTAGCAGTAGCTGGGCACTTTGAATACATTTATTACAGTACATTGAACCACATATATTTAAATGCATATTTTGATGAGTTTTGATATATTGATATATCCTTGAAACTATCACCAAATTCAAAATAATGAACTTATCCATCACTTCCAAGTTTTCATGTCACCCTCTGAAATCTTTCCATCCATGCTTTACCCTCCTCCACCATCCCCCAGCAAATGGTGATCTGCTTTCATATACATGGAGCTGTAACTGTACGTATATACTTTTGTATTATGTATTTATTGTAGGTTAGGTCTGGAGTCTTTCACTAAGCATTCTTATTTTGTGATTTATCCTAGGCTTTTAAAAATTGCTGAGAGTATTCCATTGTATGGGTATACCACAATTTGTTTATCCTTTTACCTGTTGAAGGATATTTGGTTTGCTTCTAGTTGTGACTATTAAAAATTGAGCTGCTATGAAAATTCATGTATAGATGTTTGTTAGGTGTATGCTTTTATTTCTCTTGAGTGTATACAAAGGGATGGGATCTCTAAAGTGTATAATAAATTACGTTTAACTTTTCAAGAAATTGCCAATCTATTGTCCTCAGTAATTATACCATTACTTCCCAATAGCAATGTATAAAAGTTCTAGTTGCTACCCATCCACACCAGTGTTTGGTATTGTCTGACTTTTAACTAAATCATTGTAATGGGTATGTCTCATTTTAATTTGCATTTCCTCAATGACTAATGATACTGAGCATTTTTTTATGCTTATATGCCATCCTCATATCTTCTTTGGTCAATCGTTCAATGCTTTTACTCATTGAAAAAATTTTCTTGGACCGGTGGTCAAGATGGCAGAATAGGCAGACATGGCTCACCTCTTTGTACAAGAACATCAAAGTTACAACTAAAATGTAGAAAAACTATCACTCAGAACCACCAGAAATCAAGTTGAATGGAAGTCTGACAACTACAGAATTAAAGAAACCACATCCATCCAGACTAGTAGGAGGGGTGCAGATGCAGAATGGGCTGGTTCCTCACCCATGTGTGGGGTATAAAAATTCAGGAGGGTTATCTTGGAGTAAGGAGTCCCAGCCCCACACCAGGCCCCACAGCTTATTGTTCCAGTGCCAGGAAGATAAGTCCCCAGAACTTGTGGTTGCAAAACTCAGTGGGGATTAAGTCAGTGGAAGAAACTTCTGGATCCCCAAGCAGTTCCTCTTAAAGAGCGCCCACATGGACTCACCTACTCAGACTCACTGCCTCTGAGCTGCAGCATAGGGATGAAGTAGCAACTTGAAAGGCAACAGTGGTATACATGGAGAAACTGAAGTGTCTGGTATCAAGGCAGGCAGAAGCTACTGTCCCTTTTCTAAACTCTCCCACCACAGAGCCGGAAATCTGGTGCCATATCTGAGACCAGGTGCCATCATAAACCTGGCTCACACTGTGTCACTCGCCTTGGAGATCCCCAGAGACTCTGCCCCACCCAAATTTTGGGTCCACCCAAGCTGTTTTTCCAAATGAATGGTTTGTCTTGGCTCCTGTTTAACAACTTCCTAAATCCTATCAAACAAGCAACAGCTGGCTTCAGTGAGCCCCAGGCCCAGCACTAGCAGCAACCAGCCTAGATTCATAGCTTGGTTTCATCTGCAAACCTCCAAACCCAGCACAAGTAGCAGCCATCTCAGATTATTTTATCGCTCAGGCAGGGTGGCTCCAGGCAAAACACAGGTGGGGGCTGACTTTGGTCTGCACCACCTGGGAACCCCCAGGGCCAGTGCACCCAGTGGAAAGCTATAGACCATGTGGGAGTACCACCGCCCCGTCCCTGAACAGCTGATCTTCCATGGAAGGCGGAGGTTGGTAGTCAGTAGTCACAGCCAGAATTTGCAGCTGACCAGCCTGGGTAAATCCCTCCCATTCATCTGCCAACAGCAACCATGTTTCAGCTACAAGAGAAGGATGTACCCAGCCCACACAGAGGGCACATCTCAAGTACTCAGTTTGGGTGATAAGGGAGGTTATGCCACTGGACCCTACAGGACACCTACCACATTAAGCCACACTACCAAGACAGAGTCAAAACAGCTCTAATACATAGAAACAAACATAGGGAGGCTGTCAAAATGAGGAGACAAAGAAACATGGCCCAAATGAAAGAACCGGTCAAAATTTCAGAAAAAGGGCTATACAAAATGGAGATAAGTAATCTATCATATGCAAAGTTCAAAACACTGGTTATACGGATGCTCAAGAAACTTAGTGAGGACCTTAGCAGCATAAAAAAGATCCAGTCAGAAATGAAGGATACACTAATTGAAATAAAGAACAATTTACAGGGAAACAGTAGTAGAGTGGGTGAAGCCGAGAATCAAATCAATGACATGGAACATAAGGAAGGAAAAAAAAAACAACAATCAGAACAATGAGAAGAACAAACAAATAATGCAAAAAAAATGAGGATAGTATTAGAAGCCTCTGGAACAACTTCAAGTGTTTCAATATTTGCATCATAGGGGTACCAGAAAGAGAAGAGAAAGAGTAAGAAATTGGAAATCTATTTGAAAAAAATAATGAAAGAAAACTTCCCTAATTTGGTGAAGGAAATAGACATGCAAATTCAGGAAGCACAGAGAGTCCTGAACAAGATGGTTGCAAAGAGGCCCACTCCAAGACACATCATAATTAAAATGCCGAAGTTTAAAGATAGAGAGAATCTTACAAGCTGCAAAAGAAAAGCAGTTAGTTACCTACGGGGGAGTTCCCATAAGATTGCCAGCTGATTTGCAGGCTAGGAGGGATTGGCAAGACATATTCAAAGTCATGAAAAGAAGGGACTTACAACCAAGAGTGATCTACTCAGCAAAGCTAACATTTAGAATCAAAGGGCAGATAAAGAGTTTCCAGACAAGAAAAAACCAAAGGAGTTCATCATCATCAAACCATTACAGTATGAAATGTTAAGGGATTTATTTAAGAAAAAGAAGATCAAAACTATGAACAATAAAATGGCAAAAAAATGCAAATCTATCAACAATCAAATCTAAAAAACAAACTAAGCAAACAAGAAGAACAAAGACAGAATTATGGACACAGAGAGCATTGTGATGGTTGTCAGATGAGATGAGGGAGTCAGAGAAGGAGTAAAGAGGTGAGGGGATTAAAAATTACAGTCTACAGAATAGTAGGCTACAGAATAGTCATGAGGATGTAAAGTACAGTATAGGAAATGGAGTAGCCAAAGAATTTATATGTATGACCCATGGGCATGAACAATGATGGAAGGATTACCTGAGGGAGTGGGAGTGCTGGGTGGAGGGGGGCAAAGGGAGAAAAATAAGAGCTGTAATAGCATAATCAATAAAATATAATTTTTTTAAATTCTCAAAAGAATTGAAAGATAGCTTGACTGAGCTATAATTTAAATATTATAAACTTCACCCATTGTAAATATGCAGATCAATGATCTCTAATAACCTTATACACTGGTTCAATTTCTACAATCCATTTTTACATTCCCATCACATCAGAAAGCTTCCTATACACATTCGCAGTTAATCCCCACTCCACTCCAAGCAGCCATAGACCTGTTTTCTGTTTCTATAGATTTGTCTTTTTTCTAAAATTTCATATAAGTGGAATAATAAGGCATATAGTCTTTTGTATCTGACCTCTTTTGCTTATCATAAGGTTTTCAAGGTTCATCCATGTTGTTGCAGGTACCAGTAGTTTGTCCCTTTATATTGCGGAGCGGCATTCCATTATGTAGATATACTACATTTTGTTTATCTAGTGTCCAGTTGCTAACATATAGATTGTTTCCAGTTCTGACAACTATGTACAATACTACTGTAAGTATTCATATACAAGTCTTTTGTGAACATAGGTTTTCATTTCTCTTGGATAGGTACCTAGAAAAAGAATTGTTGGTTTGCATGCTAAGTATACATTTAACTTTTTCCTTTTTTTAGTATATATTTACTTTTAAAAAATGCCAAAGTGTATTTCAAAGTGACTCTTCCATCTTACACTCCCAATAACAAGAAATGATGACTCCAGTTTCTCATTGTCTTTCTATGAGATTCCAGACAAACAACCCCATGCTGGTACATGTGACAATCCACTCTGGATGGCTGAACCAGGCCACTGGCCAATCAGTTTTTTGACATGGAAGTTCTGCCAATGAGAACTGATGGAAACTTATTGGGAAGTCCTCTCTCTGGGTAAATTTGACATAAAGAGAGAATTAAGTGGTTAGTGCAAATAAACAGGGAAGAAAGCAGAGATACAGGGCTGAGTTCTATGTGGGCAGAGCACTAGAGTAGAGCTTGGTGAATTGCTCTAAGAGGAGAGCCATGAGAGAACTGGGCGTGCACTGGACCTTGATGAGTCTTCTCTCCTGCCTTTCACTTGAACCCTTTCCACTGTGCCCTCTACAGTAAACCCTCGTGATCAAAAAGTTCTCCTGTATACTCACTTACTTTTTGACTTATCTTCTGCTTTCTCTAAAACGGACTCTGTCACTAAGAGTTTCCTCTCAGGTTGAGGTGGCTGCACCATATCAATGCTCTTCTCTTCCTCATACCCTTCACTACACCAGTGCCCTCCTGCACCACAAGACTGGATCTCTATTCCTTTGTTCACAAACTCCTGTTCCCATGAAACTCAGATCATTCGACACCCACACTTCAGTCTTCCTCTTCCCTGAATTCCTTCACATAGGCAACCCACTCAACCTCCTTGCTTCTGAATTCCTGGGACTCCTCACCTCCTAGGCCTGTCTCCTCCATTTCATTCCAGCCACTTCTTTCAAAGTCACACTTCAGAAGTTGTCATCACTACCGCTCCACCTCTGAAATTACTGATTTTAGCATTCTGCTTCACAACAACTTCCTAAACTTCCCATTTGTGTGGTAAAGTACCTTCTCTGCAAATGTTCTTTCACCTCATCAGACTTCTCAAATATTGATAACTATACTCTCTCTCAATCTATCAAACTCCTCCTGTCTTCACTTTCTTTTCTCTCAGCTCAGATTCCATGTTCTACTTCAAACATTTGTTTTTTATGTACTACAATTTCTCATGCCTTGTTCTTCCATCATGCTCACCTTTAAAGAAAAAAAAAAACAATCTGCAGAACTCCACTATACATCTTTTTCATGTGTTTACTCAAGCAATTGAAGACACAGGTATCACTATATAGTCATAGTTTCCAAGTTAAACTGGGTTCCCAACACTGCTGGCAACATTTCTTTACCAGTGTCTTTAACAACCACTTCAAAGTAATTCTACTGTCAAACCCAGGACCACTATCCAACAATTTGTGTCTTCTTGCTCTTCAGTATATGACTTTGCTTCCTGCGTCACAAAGAAAGTAGAAGCCTTTAGAGACTGAATTGCTGAATCCACCAGATGGAAAGCTCCTCCTCTAAGGTTTTTGCATCCTTTATTCCTTCCTCTTGCAATACAAGAGACAGCCTTCCTTCAGTCCTTCCTTGTGTTCTCTGGACCTTACACATGACCACTTACTTCCTCAGGAACACTTAATTCACCGCATGTCTCACATGTATCTTTGATCTTTAAATTTTTCTCTTTATTGGATTTTCCCAGTCATATTTAAAAATACTGCAGGCTCTTCAATCTTAAAGAATATCTTCCTCCTTTCATCTCCTTAAACAAACAAACAAAAAAATCAACTCTCACAAAAGTCTCCAGACCCTACATCTTTCAATGGCTGCCCTTTCTCTTCCTTTATCTTCAGAGCCAATGTCTTTAAAGAGTGGTATTGGAGTGTCTATTCTAGCTTCTGTTCCCCACTATGTCACTAAAATTGTGTTTACTAAAGTTACTAAGGGACTCTACATAGCTAAATCTAATGGATCCTTGAGGCCGTTTCCTACTTGGCCATTTAATCCATTTTTTATGTCATCCACTCCCTCATTCTTCAAACAAATTAGACTGGCCAAGAGGCAGAGTGCAGCCCTGGCCTGGTGGCTCATTTGGTTGGAGTGTCATCCTGTATACCGAAAGGTTGTGGGTTTGATGCCCAGTTCAGGCACATACAGGAGGCAGGAGGCAACCAATTGACATTACTCTCTCACATCTCTCTCTCTCAATCTCTCTCTCTCTCTCTCTCTCTCTCTCTCTCTCTGTCTCTCTCTCTCTCTCTCTCCTGCCAGCCTTCCTCTCCCTCTAAAATTAATAAGCATATCTTCAGGTGAGGATTAAAAAATAAACAGGCAGAGTGCATAGCAAAGAAATGCATTGCAACTGGGGAACTGAAAACCTGGATTCTAGGCATCTCTTCTCTGACACCAGTCTTTCTGTTACCAGGTCACTTACATCTCTGGCTTCAGGTGCCACATTTTTAAACTAAAGAAAACACCACAAGCATTCCAAAGTGGAGGTGGACCAGATGGCTTCTTGAGGTCTTTTTAGCCCCTGGAATTCATAGTTGCTGATTTTGAGTCACACATGAGTTAGCAGTCACATTTGTATGCATGGTACAGCATTCCCATCTTTGAAGTGAGGCATTTTCTCTTACTGCCTAAATTAGTCTAGGTTATAATTCACCTTTGGAAGCAATATTAACTCTTTCAGTTCTCCAGTATGCTCTTTACTAATGACCGCATTTTCTTGAGAGGAATAACTAGTCAACTGAAATATCAACTTGACTCATTTGGCATTCTAAGAATCCCAAGCTATTTAAATTCACAGAAATAAGAATTTGTGTGGGGGGGGGCTCCACCTGCAGAGCTGCGCCCCCCACCCCCCCGCCATCACAGATTAAAGTAATGCTACCAAGACATAATCTGCTTGGGGAGGAAAAGTAGCTAATTTGTCAAGAGAGAAAGTCCCCGATTCCTTACCTCAATGGTATTTATTGGGTTCCCAATACACAGGGACGCAGGTAAAGCTCATTAATCAATGTCAAGCAGTAAGGGTTAAACAATCCATAACAAAGAACTCTGAGGGCCTATTTTGAGTCAGGGTCAGATAGCTAAAGAGCCATAAAACTTTGAGGAACAAACTCACTTCTCTCTTAGACTGTTATTTAATTGAGAGCATTCTAAACAAAAGCAGGTTTCACAGTACTTTACATATTCTTTCTTATGCCTGCTGTACCCTGGAAACTGCTCTAGCCAGCAGTGGGCTGCACCCCTCCCAGTCAAGCTTCAGGCTTAAATGGATTAGAGCCAGGAAACACTTCTCCCAGAGTTTCTTCCAGATAGTAAGGGGACTCGGGCTATGTCAAAATAGCCAGGGGTCTTGAGGGTCCTTTGCCCTCACTTCGCTGCAGCCCCCAAGTCCTTTCTTGATGGCCTCCCACGTGATCGTGTCTGCTTGGGTTGTCTCTCCATTGAGGGGTTGTACCCGTCATTGACTACCAACCAAGCACTGGGGGCTAAAGATGGCAGAAGCAGCACTCTTGCCAGGGAGATAAGCTTTGTTTCCTCGGTGGCTCACAGTCCGGAGGTCACTCACTCAGCCTTAGCCACAGGGGGCAGTTACAACTCCTGAAACCAGGCAGAGCAGTTCCCAACAGATTTGTTCATTGGTCAAAGAACTAATCCCTTTCCTTAAGTTTCCACCCCTAAAAGACACTATGTGAAACAAAGGTAGAAGATCCCCCCTGTGTATCTGATTTTTGTTTTTCTGAAAGATATTAGTGGGGAAGTCAACCCACATACATCACAGCGTGTGAATTTAGCTACTTCCTTTTCACATTACTGTCCCTCCACATATAATCCTACACGTGGTATAGCTATACTACCAGAGAACACTTAATAGCTAGACACATTATTTTATCCATAGAAATTTACCTTTCTTTCTCTACTATTCCTGATTTGAATTAGGGCTACCTAAAGGAATTTTTTAAAAGATATCCCCCACCACTATTTTTTAATGTGAACTTGCTGGTCCACAGACCTTTAAAGATCTGCTGTGCACAGTGGTCTTATGAAAAAATTATTAAATGATTTTATGGGTCATCTGTATTTCATCCAATTGAGAAAATAAAATTTGGTCTCAAGAATTAGGGTGCTTTTTCTTGGCATTCCAGAGTATCAAGAAGGAATCTCTATAAATACATGGATATCCTACTCTACTTATGTCTGCAAGATTCTTACATACAACAGAGTCCACTACATCTGGTTTAAGCAAAAAGAGATCTATTAAGAATTATCAGCTTACTAACAGAAATCTCTAAGACAGCCAAAGAGGCAACTATTTTAGCAAAAGCACTCTGGCAGCCAAAGCCTGCTTTTTGGAACTCTCCGCTCTGGAGGGTATCATGGGGAAACCAGGCCTGTTACAATCAGCACTCTCCTTGTCTGGTGTTCTTGAATTTCAATGGAGAAGAAACAGAAAACGGCTTTAAATTTTTGAGTGGACATGGGAAATAAGGTGGTTAAACTTAATAAATACAGAAATACTAGGCACGACCCTGGACGTTTTCTCCCCGTGCCCTCTCGTTCACGGCCGTGTTTCCCCAACATGCACCGCTTTCCTCTGCCGACATCCAAGGTGCTTTAGGTGGCACAAGGCCAGGACGTCATGTCACACTGAACCCATGTTGAGAAAAGTATTTCCTTTTTAATAATCTCTAGATTCTCATTGTATTGCAATAAAGTTTTGGATTTATGCTAGTACTTTTTAACACTTTTCTAGCCCTTGTTAATAACCTTTACTGACAACCAACAACAACAAACAGACCTCACTGAGGCTGAAAACATTCAGCGGGCAGACAATGGAATTGAGTTCGACTTTAATAATATTGTTTGATATTATTGTATGTATTTTTAGAATTTACTTTTATTCATTGCACAAATTGTACAAATACAATGCTGGTTTTGTATTTGTAGGTGTAGTGTTTCCTTTAAACTAAAACAAATTTTCAAATAAAAAAGTTAGTCAACAAAAAAAATATTAAATACATAACACATGTATTTAATGTGAGTGGAGAGGACTAATGACTAAAATTTCAGAAATAGGTTTATAGAATGTTTCTGACACTATATATGGCATACTAATTTTCCCTCAATATGTCCTCAAATTTTAATAATCCCATATCATAGCATGATGGTTTGATATCAGGTAGAACTTGGTCCAAGTCCTAGTCCTTCTACTGTCTAGCTTTGTACCTTGGGGCAAGTTATGTAACCTGAGCTTTTCATCTGTAAAGTGGAGGTAACATTAGCTTACAGAATGGAGTGGATTACAGGTGCAATGAATGTAGACTGCCTCACTCTGTCCAGCACAAAACCTAGGTTCAAAAAATTATAGTTATTATTGTCACAAAGGGTAGATATTAGGCATCTTCTTTTACAGGGGAGAAAATTCAAACTCAGAAGTTACATGGCGCGGGTAAAGTTAAGTATTACCTACTCTGGGTGCAATCATTTCTTGAGGACTGATTTAAATTTCCAAATCCATGTTTCATCACATTCTGGATGAAAGAGTAGCTAAGAAGATAAATGCAAAGACTGACTCCATTGCTGACTCAGTGCAGCATTTTATTTTACTATGTTGTTAGTTACCTTACAAAGACGAACATCAGTTCTGATGATGCTTTGTGTGTAAACTTGATTCTTGAGAGATCCTTTTCAATTTGCTTTCTTCCATGACTATAGAGTATAGTCATCACTCACCTAAATGAGGTTGGCGACAAGAGGGACTGAATGAGAGAGTGTAACAATGAAAATTAATCCTGACTACTAAAAAACAAAAATGAAAGTAGGAAAGATTTCTTTTTTTTTCCTGTTACACTTCAGCAGTGGATCCAGAGATGTTCTGGTTTTAGGAGCACTGGTTTTGGAGCTATTATGCACACAGGTGTGAAGAAACTAGACATCAGGACTGGGGACAACAAGAAAAACAACCTTATCCAGCATCATTATTATCTCATGAGGCACAGCCTCTCTGATCAGGCCGGACTGGTGAACAACACTGAGCTCACTTTCTCCTAACAACGTAGAGCTGACAATCTTTAAGTGTGAAGTTATGTTTTATATTTCTTGTATTTCTCCAACAATAAATATCTTTTTTTTAAAATAAAAAATCTCAGAACAGCCTTGGCTGCTGTGGCCCAGTGGATTGAGTGCAGGCTGGTGAACCAAAGAGCCGCAGGTTTGATTCCCAGTCAGGACACATGCCTAGTTGTGGGCAAGGTCCCCAGTAGGGGGCGTGCAAGAGGCAACCGCACACTGATGATTCTCTCCCTCTTTTTGTCCCTTCACCTCTCTAAAAATAAATTAAAATATAAACACAATGCTAAAAAATAAAAAATATTTTAAAAACCTCGTAACAGATTTAAGATTAGAGTATACATCAGGACAGTGGTTGGAAATGAAGGGAGAGCTTTAAAATCCTGACAGTACATATGCAGTCTCAGGCACTGCCACCCTCGCCTTCTCACAAAGGTAGTCAAGGTGATCTGGATTATATCTACTCAATAATTACATTCATTTCCTTCCCTAAGGATTTATGGTATTTATCAGCATGTATATATAAAGCGAACTTTTAGTTGATGGGGTTTTTTTAACCCTTAAACTGAAGGTGTGATTGTACTTGTATCTTATTCTTATTGAGCAATTCAATAGTAATCCAGAGCATTCTTATCACAGAGGCAGTCATACAGTTGTGTGAAAGTATTGGTCATGACAGTTCCATGTGGAAGTACATAAAGGTGAAAGTTTGAAAGTCACAAAGTATCATCAGTGTAAGTAGTTGCAATGACCTCTGAAGGCAAAAGATCCAACCCATTTTACATGAATTTTGGGCCAACATATCTGTACTTTCCAGACTGACTTTCATGTAATTTGTGATTTGATTTCTTGACAAATTAGACATGTAAACAGGAAATTATCTTTATAAAAACCAGTGGTGATGTATTTGTTCAAAACTGCCTGAGATTACTTACAAAGTAAGATGTTTATGAGAAACACATGATTCGGGTAGAGGGCTAGGATTCCTATAAAATGGTTAATGTACTAAAGATGCCGGGACGTTCGATAAAAGCAGAGGTTTCAATGTACAGAGTGAGGTGAAATGGCAAGCTGCCCAGGAGAGATGGAACAGGTTCACAGAGATGTTTGTTGCAGGCATCTTGATTTGTGGCAAACTCCTTTGCCTCAAGAAGTTGCTGACAGCGGGGGGAGGAGAGAGAGTTGATACCGTTCTTGCGTCTAGCGCTGATCCAGACAAAACAGCAATCAGAAGCCAGGAGCTGACATTCAGCCATTAAAGATCCCAGCCGTTTGTACAGTGTACCTACCTGACACTCAAAACATCTCAAAGAAAGCAGAATCTCAATTTCCCAGGCAAGGAAATAGAAAACTGCAGTGACTGAATGGTTTCATCTAAGCTTAGATTGAAGCTGTAATGGCACTAAAATAGAATGGATTTAATAATAAATCTTGGCAATATAACTGTGATCTACGAAGTAGTAAATTTTTCAAGTTCATTTGCTTTGCCTCCTTTTAAACAGGATACAAGTGTACTATGTATGCATATACAATGATGCCATTATGTTGTGGCAGTAGTGGAAGAAATGGCTATGGTATGATTAATTGTAGAACGGAATTACTTGACGGCAGAGCTGTCAAATATCAAAACACTTGCCAGGTTTTAAAATCAGACATGTTGAGGAATGTATATTGTTGCTAAACTGAAATCAACCAAGGGTTTGAGTAAAAATTAACTCTTCAGAGTGCCTTCCTCCTTATCTGCACAATGTCAAACAACAACAACAACAACAAAGCCCTCCACAGGAAGGCATTCAAGACTGATGACTGATAAATAAATAAAGAAGTGAATTTTTAAGGCTTTTTGAAGTTTGCAAAGATCTTCCGTGCACATTATTTTGTTTAATTCTCATAGCAACACTATGAGATCGATTGGGTGAGCATTTCAGCTCCATTTTCACTGAGGTCTGCTCTGGGCCAGGTTTTATACTAGACACTTAAGATAAAGATAAATGAGATGGCTTCCCTGTAGTCAAGAAATTTAACAAATGAGGAAACTGACTCTCAGAGAGACAGAAATGTTCTAGTAACTTTTTACTCTGGAGCCCCAAAATCTGTATGTTTGGACCCAAAGTCTGATGCTTTTATCCTTTTACTGTGTGCCTCTAAACAGAGTGAGGTCAAATTAGTCAAGAAACGTATTTTCGTTGAAAGCTGGTTTCCAAAGCACTTTAAATTGCACACTGGAAAACCAGCTTAGCAGATAATTCAACTCAAAGATCACCTGCCTATTAAAGCTAATGTTTTAGATCACAATCATTCTTCCTTTAGGAGCAGTGCTGAATAAACTTGCATTAAAATAAAGCGAACAGTTCAGCTTCAACATGTAAAGAGTGTGGATGACATCACTCCTAGCCTTATAAAAAGATAAAAGTTGGACAAACTGAAAATCAGTGACTTTTCTGGAATTCATCAGAGACCTAAGGTTGCAGAGCAAAAAGTCAGTCCAAAATCTGAAGAGGTGCATCCAGAAAGACATTGCTTACCTGGAATGGAAGTCATTAGGGCCATAAGCTGGTAGGAATCCTTAATAGTAACTTTCTCGAATTACGGGAGGCGGGATGCAGACCATCTGAGACTTAAAAACTCCTTGAAGCCCAACCTTAAAGACAGAGGGGAGCTACATTTTCATGGTTTTGTCTTCAGGAACCCTCCTAGGTACAGTACTCCCTGGGAAAACTGGAGAAAGTTTCCTTTGTGTTTTGGGCAGGGATCAGGTAAATATAATCAATTTGAAATAGACCCAGGGAAAAATAAATACATAAGTCATGTTGATAGTACATGTTCTTGGTACGGTGTCATGAGAAGGGCACTTTTTCTCTGGGCCCTTCCTCTCCAAAACCCATAACCCCAGTCTAATCATGAGAAAAACATTAGGCAGGCCCCAATTGAGAGACGCCTGAAAAATAGCTGACCAGTACTTTTCAAAACTGTCAAAGTCATCAAATACAAAGAATGTCTGAGACAGAAAAGTACAAGAACCATATGATTTAACTCATATGTCGGATATAAAACAGAAAGCAACACACGAACAACACAAACAAACAAAAAACCCCTATTGACCCAAAGATACGGTAATTACCAGAGGGAAGGAGGGAGGGGGAAGGTTGAAGAGGGTGAAGGAGGTCAAGTACTTGGTGACAGAAGGAGACTAGACCTTGGGTGGTGAAGACACAATGCAGTATCTATTGTACAGTTGTGACTTCCAGAATCTTGTTCATGAATGTCACTCCAATGAATTTAATTAAACAATTTTTAAATGTCTAAAAAACTGTCATAATTAAGAGGAGCCTAAGAAAACATGATGACTAAATGTTATGTGGTATTCTGGATGGGGTCTTTGAACACAAAAGCATATTGGGTAAAAATGAAGGAAATGTGAATAAAATATGGACTTTAGTTAACAATAAGGTATCAATATTGGTTCATTTATTATAGTGAATGTATTTACTAATCATGGTAGAAATTGGGTGTGAGGTACATGGTAACTTTCAGCACTATCTTATCCATTTTTCTGATCATCTAAAACTATTTAAAGAACAGTGGGGGGAATTGTAGAGAAACAGAATGAACTGGGTTTAGAGATAACTTCTTTAGGTCCTTGGGAAATACCTATCTTGGGAAGTAGAATTGCTTATGGCCAACAGTACAGTTCTATGTCTTGAAAGTTATCCTTCTTTGACTCCTGTTTTGAGTGAGACACCTGAGTAGGTTTGAGGGAGAAAGTGGTCTCACACTTGGTCACCCAGACTGATGAATCACCCCTTGATATCCTGGAGTGACATTTTTTATTTA
The DNA here is from genome assembly GCA_004027735.1 of Carollia perspicillata. Lineage (NCBI taxonomy): Eukaryota > Metazoa > Chordata > Mammalia > Chiroptera > Phyllostomidae > Carollia > Carollia perspicillata. The sequence goes on from PVKM010001645.1 coordinate 66,095, forward strand.
GAAAAAAATTATTGGAAATAAAATATATCACAAAAAAACCCACTTCTCCCCTCTTGCATAGAATGTACACTCAAGTCCAACTCCCTCATTTTATAGATGAGGAAATTGAGCCCCATGAAAGGATACATCCATGTTGGATTCGGGATTAGGACTCAGTTCCCTATAGTTACCAATGTTTTATTATGAAAAATCTCAAAGATAGAGTTAAAAATTGGTACAATGAGTATTCTATACCCACAACTGGATTGGATTATCAATGTTTTGTCATATCTGCTTCACATATGTAACCACTTAAAAGTAATTTTTGTATCTTGTGCACTTCATCTCTCAGTATCAGAGCACATATATCCTACAAATAAGGACATTCTTCTACATATACACAGCACCATTATATCAATAGTCCATTTCCTAATTTTTGTATGTGTCTCCAAATGTCTTTTACAGATCCCCAGTCAGGATTCAATCAAGATAGCTCAGTGCATTTGGTTTTATCTTTATAATCTCTTTTCATCTGGAATATTCCCCAGACATTTTTTTCATGATACTGACTTTTTGCGAAATGCTTCACATTCTGAAATTGCCTGATTATTTCCTCTTCATGTTATTTGATTTTTTTCTTTCTCCACTATATTTTCTATGAAGGAATTTGAGTTCAAAGGCTTAAGCAGACTCAAATAAAACCATTTTGGTGGAAATACTTCATAGTTGATGCTGTGTCCTTCACATCACCTCATAGGGAGGATCATGTCAGGCTGTTCCCCTATAAGCAAAGCAGTTTGATGACTGGGTTAATGTGGGGACCTCCAGCTCTTTCCAGTGTAAAGATGCAATGTTTTTCTACATTACTAGCAAGTAATCTGTGGAGTACTGCTTTGGAACTAAGTACATATCCTGTTTCTCAGCAAACTGACACCTAACGATTTTAACATCCACTGATGTTGGTTGCCTGAGTCAATTATTTCATTGTAAGTTGCAAAATGGTGAGTTTTCTAGTTCTCTTTCATTTCTTTTACATATGTTTGATCGGATTCTTTTGTGAGGAGGAGCAGTAAATTACTATTATTCCTTTAAAAAGAGCATGGCAAATGCTTAATTCATTTTCATTAGTTACAAATTTTCCAGAGTAATGAGTTGATGTAAGATTACACAAAAATGGCCATGCAGTTAAAAAAATTAAACTTTCTTTTCCTTTCTTTCTTCTCTCTATCCCTCCTCTTTCTCCTCCTTCTCCCCTCTTTCTTTCAGTTTTACCGGCAAGTCATTAGTTATTATTTACATTCATTATTGTTTCTTATGTAAGTAACAACCTGTGACTCTCCAGTAATCAAAATTTGACCAGTGAGAGTTTCTTCTATTGTCATATTGTCCTGTCCCCACTGGTATGTTAGATTGTCTTTATTTCCTAGCAAAAGATATCCCAGGATCTCTTTATACAATCATAACTTGATACTTGTAGGGTTTGGAACTCATCAAACCTTGTACTCATTATATTTTTGACAAGAAAAAAAAATGATTCAGCACTCAGTGCTTGCTCAAACTCATCACACTTGCTAAAACTTGTATGTGTCATGACGCTGCCCAGCAAGAGAAAATGCTTCATCCCTTCTCGCTTGGTCAGTACTGTCAGTCTTAGCACTCTCACTTGGTCAGTACTGTCAGTCTTAGCACTTGTTAAGATGCCACCTATCTTGCCTCTAACTTCTTTCTCTAATGCCTTGGTTACCCTTTGTAGGAAATGCTGTTTAGAAACTGAAGTCTGGACACTGGAATATAACGATGCTCTGGGGTTCTTTCTGTGAGTGAACAGAAATATTTTTAATAAAAGGGTTTATTTGGAGATGACCACAGTATACCTATATAGGCTCAGCACATAGTAAACAATGCATTGTGGTATAGTTGTTTTCATTATTATTTTTCAAATGAGATAATAATAGTTCAGAGAAGATACCTTGCTTTAGCTTGCATAGCTCATAAGTGACCAAGCTGGGATTTGAACCCAGGTTGTCTGTTATAGTATCTACAGAGGAGAATTCTATCACATTTATATCCACCCAGCACCCTTACATGTTTTTGAATGTCCATATTATGATCCAATCCCCAAGTGAGAAGCCAGAATTCACTTTTTCATTCTCCCTTCCAGCTAGAGTGCGGGTACTGCTATACAGATGCATGAGCTAAGTCCTCAATTTGATGAACATTGTGAATCTGCAGGCACTACGCAGATGCATTTTAGTGGTGGTGGAGGCATCTGGTTCTGGTGACTTTGGAGAATAGTTTCTGGCCTCCAATATCCAGCATCCACAGTACAAAAGTGTGATCCCTCAATGGCAGATGCAGTGGGGCCTTGGCTAGAGCAATCTTTCCGTGTGGTTTGGCCACCATTCCTGGTTGTATTCTCCAAGCCTGAATGCTGCACACCTGGAGTTTCAGTGAGTTTTAATACATTATTTTTCCATTTAAGCTAGCTACAGTGAATTCTGCTGTTTACAATTAAAACCTTGACTCATGCATTTTGCCAGTATACTATGGCGATCTGGTGAAAATGGGCAACAGGTGTTTTGTGAACTTGGCTTGTTTCTGAACCACTTTGCATCAGTATACTATGGCGATCTGGTGAAAATGGGCAACAGGTGTTTTGTGAACTTGGCTTGTTTCTGAACCACTTTGCATCTCATGATCCAGCTGCCCCACTCTAGGTGGGCTGCTCACCTTGTTCTTTGCGTTATAGTCTCCCTTTCACACTCAAACTTAGACCTAACTCTTGACCTGCCTTCATAAATAACAGGGAGTGAGGGAAGAGGGATGATGATACAGCTACAATAAGGAAGAAGATGCCAGACACTATCAGGAAGTCAGTGTTGCCCACACTATGGAGACCAAGGTGGTCCTGAGCCTGGGTGAAGATGCTCTCATTTGAACACTGTTTACCACTTACTTCTACACATCCCCTTTCTAAATATTCCCAACAAGTTGTGGGTTAGTTTTTAAGATAATCATTTTAGGGTTAAGCAACAGATTAAAGGAGAAATTATTTAGTCATTTATTTTTAACATAGAAATTGCATGATTCAATTTGTGTTGAGCAAACACTTTGGCAGCAGTGAGCATAATGGGGAGGCATCCAGTTAGAAGGCTGTCACAAAGCTCCAGGGAAGAAGTGACTAACTCTAATGAGCTCCCAGCCTGTAATGTCCTTTCTTCTGTATTCAAAAGCACCTTTTATAGAGCTAGTGATTTTTGCTACACTGGCCCTACAACTTCAGATCATTAGTCACCATATGTTTTAGGCATATCCCTATCTTACTGTGCTCTAGTGATCTCCAACTAATGTTGCTGCGGGTGACTTCACCACCTCCTCTTGTGCTGGTGATAGAATCACATGCTCATCTCAGCTAATGGCTGTGCACCATGGCCATGTCATTCATTCAACAAATGCATATTAACATATTTTGCCTGCCATGTACCAGGTGCTGGGAAACGGGTTGTAAATAAAACCAGAACAGTCCATGCCTGCCCCATAGACAAGGAATTTTAAAGCAGTGCAATTGTTTCCCTGGTGATAAGAATCACATGTTAGACATAGATTCCTAAGTCCCATCTTAGACTCACTGAATCTGAATCTCTAGGGAGCCAGAGTGTTTAATAAATGTCTTGGGTAAGTCTCATCATCAGGGAAGTTTGTGTGCATGAGGTAAAGTGCAAAGTGTGCTGGGAGCTCTTTAAAGAGGAATGTATCCTGACTGGTATGGCTCAATGGGTTGGTTGCCGTTCTGCAAACTGAAGAGTCAGTAGTTCAGTTCCTGGCTAGGGCATATGCCTGGGTTGTGGGCCCTGGTTGGGAGCATGTGGGGAGAAGCTGATAGATGTTTCTCTCACACATTGATGTTTCTCTCCCTTTCTTTCTCCCTCATTTCCCCTTTCTCTATAAATAAATAAATAAATAAATAAATAAATAAATAAATAAATAAATAAGGAATGTGACACACTTTAAGATCAGAGACACTTTTCTGAAGAAAGTGGCAGCTAACCTGAGACCTGATGGTAAGTAGGTATGTGTCAGGTGAAGAAGTAGAGGAGAGAGGAGAAAGTTTCTGAGCCCTTGTTTCAGTCTTTTGGCTGCACACCAGAGGGCAGAGGACCATCAGGATAGACTGTTTGGGGCTCCCTCCATAGCAAACAAATGGATACTAAGCTGCAATGGAAAGAGACAGTATTCCTGTTATCCTGAATAGACTTGCAGTTAGAAATAATAACTTTCTCTTGAATGATAGTAGATGCAAACACAAAACCATGAAGATCCACCTGGACTTGGCAGGAGGTCATCCTTTAACAGCCATGGTGGAATTAGGAGAGGAGGCTCCTGCTCTTACTTGGAGACACAGATACTGTCCAAGGACACTCTGCCCTGCTTAAGTGTGCACTTTTTAAGATTTGGGACTGCATCTGTTTCACTATTTTATTCCAGGTGACTGACAGCTCAATAAATACCAGTTCAATACACAGGTGAGTTATAAAGCCAATTGAATACTACTTGCAATTCTGTATGAAACATTTCATTGGGCATAGCTTCAGTCTGTTTTCCTGAACTTCTCCCCACCAAATATGTTCACTCGTCGCTTCAGCACCAAGCATCTCTCTCATACTGTTTCTGTAAGCTGAGAAAACAGTAAAGGAAGTGTCCTTATAGCAATGTGGCACTGTTCTCAAACTACCAAAGTTTCTGAGAAACTTGCAAGTATATCTAGATTCCACCCTCACTTGCTGTGAATCCTGAAGTGAAACAATGTGAGCCTCTGTACAACCCAGGGCTAGTGATCCTGGATGACCCACCAGCATTCTTACATGCACTTGGAAAACTATGACTTACTTAGTTTAGGTCCAAGTGAAAATCTTTGGAACTGTTATAAATCCAGAAAATATTTGGTATCCAATCCACTCATATTTAAATAAAAATAACACACTATAAAAAAGTGCAATGAATTTTTTATTTTTTATCACAACTTTTAATAATATTTTCTGTTTTTTAATTGTGGTAAAATACATATCACATAAAATTTACCCTTTTAAACACTTTTAAGTGTGCAGTTCTGTGACATTAAGTGTATTCCCGTTGTTGTGCAACCATCATCACCACCTGTCTTCAGAACTTTTTTATTTTCCCAACTGAAATGCTCTACCCATGAAACATTCCCATTCTCCCTTCTCTCCAGCCCATGGCAACCACTGTTTTGCTTTTTGTTTGTATGATTGATTGACTGCTCTATGTGTTTTATATAAATAGAATCATATAGTATTTGTCCTTCTCTGACTGACTTATTTCAATTAGCGTAATGTGTTCAAGTTTTATTCACGTTGTAATATGTATCAGAATTACCTTCCTTTTTAAGGCTGAATAACAATAATACATAATTGTATATAATAATTATATATATATATTTATCCATTCATCCTTTGATAGACATTTGGGTTATTTCCAACTTTGGAATATTATGAATAATGATGCTTCTATGAATAGAGGTATATGAATATCAGTTTCAGTCTCTACTTCCAATACTTTTGGGTATAAAGCCAGAGCTGAAATTTCTGGATACTATCATAATCCTATATTTGGTGGGGGTTTTTTTGAGAAACCAGTATATAACTTCCCACAGCAGCTGCACCATTTTACATTCTCATAAGCAATATACAAGAATTCAAATTTCTCCACAGCCTCACTAACGCTTCTTATTTTCTGTTTTTTCATAATAGCCATACTAATGGTTGTGAAGTGGTATCTTGTATGAATGTGTGTGTTTAATATATTTTATTTTTACAACACTTTTTGAGTCAGAGCAAAATTGAGCAGTGAGCACAGAATCCCATCTAGCTATCCCCTGCTCTACATTGACGCATCAGTATCACCCAAGTCCACAGTTAATTTCAGGTTTCACTTTTGTAGTTGTATATTCTAAGGTTTTGACAATTGTATGACATGTATTCACACCATAGTATATAATGTATAATAAACAGAAAATATATAGAATGAAATACAAAATAGTTTTACTGCCCTAAAAATCCTCTGTATTCTGCCTATTTATCCATCCCTCCTCATGAACACCTGGTAACCACTGATCATTTTACTGTGTTCAGAGTTTTGCCTTTTCAAGAATGTCATATAATTGGAATTATACAATGTAAAATCTTTTCAGATTGGCTTCTTCTGCTTAGTAATATGAATTTAAGTTTTCATGCCTTTTCATGGCTTGATAGCTCATTTCTTTTCAGTGCTGAATAATATTCCATCATCTGAATGTGATACAGTTTATCAGTTCACTTACTAAAGAACATCTTGATTGCCCCTAAATTTTCACAATTATGAATAAAGTTACTATAAACATCCATGCGCAGGTTTTATATGGACTTAAGTTTTCAGTTCTTTTGAGCAAATACCAAGGGGCATAATTGCTAGATTGTATGGTATGAATATGTTTAATTTTATAAGAAACTGCCAAACTGTGTTCCGAAGTGCCTGCACCATTTTGCATTTGCACCAGAAATGAATGAGAGTTCCTGTTGCTCCACATTCTCATCAGTAATTTGTGTTGTCGGTGTTTCAAACTTTTGCCTTTAGAATGGGTGTGTAGTGGTGCTTCATTGTTTTAAGGTGCAGTCCTCTAATGATATATAATGTTGTGCATCTTCTCATATGCTTTTTGTTCATTTATTTATTTATTTATTTTAATTGTTGTTCAAGTACAGTTTTCTGTCTTTTACTCCCATCCCATCCCAGCCCCCCAGTGCTCCCCACCTTCCTCCCATTTCCACCCCCCTTGTTTTTGTTCATGTGTCCTTTATACTTGTTCCTGTAAACCCTACCCCTTTTCCCCTGAAATTCCCTCCCCTCTCCCCTCTGATCACTGTCAGCCTGTTCTCTATTTCAGTGTCTTTGGTTGTATTTTGCTTGCTTCTTTGTTTTTTTGTTTAGGTTCCTATTAAAGGTGAGATCATGTGGTATTTGTCTTTCACCACCTGGCTTATTTCACTCAGCATAATGCTTTCCAGTTCCATCTATGCTGTTGCAAAGGGTAGGAGCTCCTTCTTTCTTTCTGCTGCATAGAATTCCATTGTGTAAATGTACCATAGTATTTGATCCATTCATTTACTGATGGGCACCTTGGTTGCTTCCAACACTTAGCTATTGTAAATTGTGCTGTTATGAACATTGGGGTGCATAGGTTCTTTTGGATTGGTGTTTCAGGGTTCTTAGGATATAATCCTAGCAGTGGAATTGCTGGGTCAAAAGGCAGATCCATTTTTAGTTTTCTTAGAAAATTTCATACTCTTTTCCATAGTGGTTGTACCAGTCTGCAATCCCACCAACAGTAAACTAGGGTCTCCTTTTCTCCACAACCTCTCCAACACTTGTTGTTTATTGCTTTGTTTATGATGGCCATTCTGATCGGTGTAAAGTGGTATCTCATTGTAGTTTTAATTTGCATCTCTCTGATAGCTAGTGATATTGAGCATCTTTTCATGTGTCTCTGAATCCTCTGTATGTCCTCCTTGGAGAAGTGTCTGTTCAAGTCCTTTGCCCACTTTTTAATTAGGTTGTTTGTAATCTTAGAGTGGAGTCGTGTACGTTCTTTGTATATTTTGGAAATTAAACCCTTGTCTGAGGTATCATTGGCAAATATGTTTTCCCATAAAGTTGGTTCTCTTTTTATTTTAATATGGGTTTCTTTAGCCATGCAGAAGCTTTTTATTTTGATGAGATCCCACTTGCTTATTCTTTCCTTTATGTCCCTTACTCTAGGGGACATATCAGTAAAAATGTTGCTGCATGAAGTATCTGAGATTTTCCTGCCAATGTTCTCTTCTAGGACTTTAATGGTGTCATGGCTTATATTTAAGTCTTTTATCCACTTTGAATTTATTTTTGTGTGTGGCGTAAGTTGGTGCTTGAGTTTCATTTTTTTGCACATAGCTGTCCAGTTCTCCCAACACCATTTGTTAAAGAGACTATTTTTACTCCATTTCATGGCATTGGCCCCTTTGTCTAATACTAACTGACTGTAGAGACTTGGGTTTATTTCTGGGCTCTCTGTTCTGTTCCATTGGTCTATGTGCCTGTTTTTATGCCAGTACCAGGCTGTTTTGATTACAGTGGCCTTGTAATACAGTTTGGTATCAGGTATTGTGATCCCTCCTACTTTGCTCTTCTTTCTCAAAATTGCAGCCACTATTCGGGGTCATTTATGGTTCCATATAAATTTTTGAAGTGTTTGTTCTATGCTGTGAAATATGCCATTGGTAGTCTAATAGGTATTGCATTGAATCTGTAAATTGCTTTGGGTAGTATGGATATTTTGATGATGTTAATTCTTCTGATCCATGAACACAGTATATGTTTCCATTTGTTTGTGTCTTCCTTGATTTCTTCCTTCAGTCTTGTGTAGTTTTCTGCATATAGGTCTTTTATCTCCTTGGT
>PVKM010001646.1:0-19260 GCA_004027735.1 Carollia perspicillata
ATATAGCAGTCTAAAAAGTTTTCATGTGACCTGGAGGTCCCTTAAACAACTTATTTCTGTCGAGTTTTCTTTCTTATTTGTAGAATAGCTTGTGGTCCACAACTTATCTTTTTGAATTTTAAATATAAAGAAAAATTAATGTCATGATGTCAAGCTCTTTACCTGCTCTTTTAAATGCTAAGTCCACGGCTCCCTGAAGTTTTTCCCTTCTGTATAATAAATTCTGTTGGAAAGGCACGGCATGGACAAATTCGGATGGTTCACAGCAACAAAGTGGGAGTGCCCAAGCGGGGGTTCCAGCTGGCAGGTGTTGCTCAGACTACCGGAGATTCAAATTCAGAGTGGCAGCCTTGAACTCAGAGCATGGACTTAAAATGACAAGGGATATGTTTTTTTCCAAAATATTTTCCTCTCAAGAATTTTTTTACTTCTCTTTTTCTAACCAGTTTTTCACTTTACCCCTGGAAAGGACTTTATTTTAGTCCAATTTTTTCGTAAATGAACTTTCAGGGATTTTAGTTCTTTTGATTGAGAGCCATGGACAATAGCAAATGCATTTTCTTTTATATTCATTTGGTTTGATGGCAAAGAAGTAATGGCTCCTTTTCTTCCCTCGGGGAGAGTTAGAATGAAAGACACAGTGAGGATGTTCAAGTTGCTTTTTAATCTAAAACAAGACGGCATCCACTAGTAAGCAATGCCATCGTGATTCATTGTGCACATTCTCACACATTTGTGTGAGCATAACTTAAAATTAGTTTTACCAATAATACTTATTTTTATTATGCTCTAAGCACTGTGATATTTTCCATTCTGTTTCATTTCATTAAAAAAATTGTTGGTGTGCCCAACAATCAATTGACCAAAATTGATTTTCTTCATTGCAATGTGTAGTTTTGCAGACAAAAGCCTAATATTGTTGTCCTTAAAAATGTAGCCTTAAAGAAGCCTCATACCCTTTAGCAGTCCAATCCCTACTTCCTATCCTTCATCCCAGCCCTAAGCAACCACTAATCTTTCTTTCTCTGTGAATTTGCCTATTCTGGATATTTCATATACATAGAACCATACAACATACGGTCTTTTGTGACTGGCTTCTTCTACACGGTGTAGTGTTTTCAGCATTCATCACGTTGTAGCGTGAGTCAGTACTTCATTCCTTTTTTTTTTTTTTTTGCAGAACATGATCCCATCATATGGGTTGGTATAGGAGCATTCTTAGGGGGTAGGGGACTGCCTACCTCTGTAATTCCAGCGCCTCCAGCTCTTAGAGTTGGCTTCAGCCTCATTGGCCATTCTTTTCAATCTTGAATTCATCAGACTTGATCCCCAGCTTCAGGCCAGTGGAATCGATGTCTCCTCCACCTTCAGATTTGCAGTGACCTTCACCCAGATCCTTACCTCCAATTTATTTGGGCCTCGGGTACAAAGCTTACTCCTCAGAGGAAGCCCTCTCTGACTGCACCAGACTCCAGTTGTCCATGTACATGACCTGACTGTTCAGTTGTATCTCCTTCAAATTTCTGTTTATTATCTGAAATTACCTGATGTGGGTACTTTATTGTCTGTCTCTCCCATTAATGTAGAAATTCTGCATGAGTTGTGACCTGGCTTAGAGCAGAGCCTGGCATTTAGGAGAAGATCAATAATTATTTATCGAATGAATAAATGGATATTGTCCTAAATTTACTGCTAATAAGCCTTTAAAGGTTTTAAGCAGGGAAGTGACATGATCTGTTTTATGTTTTTAAAAACAACATTCTGGTTGCTGTGAAGAATGAATCTTAGGAGCTCCGCCCCCCAAGTGCAACCTTAGACTGTCTAGCAATAAATTTATCATTTGCCCCGTTTACTATTGATTCCAGCTAGAACTTACTTCTTGAATGAGAAATTTTTCCTCACCCAACTCTCCCAGGTGGACACTGGATTCAAATGACTGGTTCAGAAGCAAAATGTTTCATACCCCTTTTGTATCTTACAATCTATAATTTCTTACTGGTCCCCCTTTTAACTAAAAATGCTTCTGATTTGCTTTTAAATTACAGAAAGTATGAAACCACTCTGTTTTTTTTCCTGCTAGGTTGTCTAGAACCCCACTTTCTTTCAGGCTTCGTGCCACGCTTATCTAAAGATCGCCTCTCTCCAGTGCCTGACCGCAGTGGCTGATGTCCTTCTGCGGTGTTGCCTTCCGCCCTCTAGTGGCTGCGAGGTGGTAAATGTGCCTGTGTGCACTTCCCTGTGCATTCTGTGGATAGTTTAGGAGCTTTTCCCTCCTGGGAAAGACCATTTTATGTCTTCTGCTGCTTCCTTCTGTGTTTTTAAATAACATGCTTATTCTGCTATTTCTTGATTTATCGATTTAAGACACTGTCCTTTGGCTTCCTGCTGTTAACGATGAGAAATGAAGTTTTATAGATACTCCCTCTTTTCAAATAAAGACATCTTTTTTTGTTGATTAGGGTTCATTATTGATTTGTGATTGCATAGTATATTATTATGACTCCAAATATTTTTACAGTTGAATCATAAAATAATATTATTATATTCCCTTCCTTATATACTTTTTGTTTCCCCTGGAGTTATTAAATATATACATAAATATATAGGAAAAAGTATACATATATTTAGTAATTACTTTTTTAAAAGGCACTATGTGAATTTCACATCATAAAATTCCCTCTTGTCAGTGTACTTTTTCAGTGACTTTATTACATTGACAGAGTTGTGCCACCATTGCTGCAGCCCAGCTTTAGAACATTTCTGTGTCCTGTCCCCCCCAATTCTCCTGACTTTTTTTTGCAGTCAGTCTCTACTTTCCCTCCAGCCCTAGGCAACCACTGACCTGCTTTCTGACTCCATAAAACCGTCTTCTGTGGACATTTTGTGTAAATGGAATCATATGATATATATGTAGTCTCGTGTGTGACTTCTTTCATTTAGCATGTTTTTGAGGTTTGCCCATGTTGCAGTGTAGGTATCACTATGTCATCACCCTTTACTGCTGAGTAGTGCTGCATTGTGTGGATTGCCCCTTTCGTCAGTCTGTTCACCAGCTGACAGATACACGGGCTGTCTCCAGCTTGGCTGTTATGAGTGATACTGTTATGAACATTTGCATACAGTCTTGTGTGGGCATGTTCTAATTTCTGTTGGGTAGATTTCCAGAAGTAGAATTGCTGGGTTTATGGTAAGTTCATGCTTAACTTTTTCTTCATCCTCACCTGAGCATATTTTTAGTGATTTTAGAGAGAGAGGAAAGGGAGGGGAGGAAGGGGGCGTAGAGAGAGGGAAACATTAATTGGTTGCCTTTTTTGCTGTACAGGACAACACCCAGCCAACTGAGCCACTTGGCTAGGGCAGCTCATGCTTGACTTTTTAAGAAATTGCCCAACTATTTTCCAAAGTTGCTTAGTTCTATCAACCTTTTTGATTGTAGTGAGTATGTAGTGGTATCTCACTGTGGGTTTAATTTTACATTTTCCTAATGATTAACAATTGGGAGTACCTTTTCATGTGCTTATTATTAGTCATTTAGATATCTTCTTGGTTGAAACATCTGTTCAAGTCTTTTGTCCACTGTTTTTTGGTTTGTCCTGTTACTACTGAGTTGTAAGTGTTTTTTAGATATAGCTTCTTTGTCAGATTTGCAGTTTGTAAATACTTCTTCCCAGTTACCAGATTTTGTAAGACTTTGCTAAGTTTGGGTAAACTGTGCATAACTGTCACGTGAAAGAGACTGAACACAGGCATCGGGTCTCTGTTCAGGCCTAGTGGTTGCTCCAGGTGGATAGGCCGGTTTGTAGTGACTTTGTCTTTGGCTGCCACAGCCTTCTCCAGGTAGCTAGTGACATGCATGCCTGGGCAAGAAGGCTCTTCACGTAGTCAAGACAAATGATGCTGCTTTCCGCATGTCCTGAGGGATGAGGTGTGGTAGAGGCTCAGCCAGGTTTATTGGCTTTAAGACACTGGAGGTTCCATGAAACTGTGGCTGTTTCATGGGACTATCTCTGTGGACACATACACACCACACTCACGTACCCACCCGCCCACCCCTGCAGGGCCTTTGGGTTTGAGTGTCGGCTCTGCCATTGCAGGCCGTGTGACTTCAGGCAAGTTCTTCCTTCTCTTAGCCCTAGTCCCTTCATCCATAAAATAGGAATAGTACCTACTCTGAAAGGTTGTTGTAGGGTTAGGGAGAATGTATGGGATTTCTGGGCATGTGATAGGGTCAGCAAATCTTTTTTCTCATTTATTTTACAGAAAGGAGCCCTTTGGGGAGCTTTTTGAGGAAACAGTTGTCACAGTGTATGTCTATTTCCTCATTCTCTTTTTGATTCTTAGTTATTCACCACCTGAAATGACTTATCTGTAGATTTGAAATTTCTAGCTCAGGAACATAGCTTTGCTGTACTTTCAAGAAAAATCTGCCCTGGCTACTGTGGCACAGTGTATTGAGTGCCAGCCTGCGAACCAAAGGGTCATTGGTTCAATTCCCTGTCAGGGCACATGCCTGGGTTTCTGGCCAGGTCCCCAGTAGGGGGCGCATGAGAGGCAACCACACATTGATGTTTCTCTCCCTCTCTTTCTCCCTCCCTTCCTCTTTCTCTAAAAATAAATAAAATCTTTGAAAAAATCTGTTGGTGAGGTAAATGACTTATTTATGTGTAAGTTTATTTACCTAACTCATTACAGGTCTTGGCAGTGTCCGTTCTATTGATGGCTCTATGACTTGAACACAATCCAGTCCAAACTGCAGACAGTCAGGTCTCTCCAAATTTATCGGCTCATTGTTACCCTATTTGCATATTTCTTCTGTTCTGTATGTCTCCTCTCAGTCCTTCAAATATCTGTCTTGGATATTTATTTCTTCCTAGTGCCTTTTGCTCGAAATATTTCTCCTTTTCCTAGCGGAATTCTAAGCATCCCTGGTCACAACTTCACCTCATTTATGAAATGTTTCCTGATTCCTCCAGTCATTCGAACACATTAACACGTTGTCTGTAGCACGAGCATTTCCATAGAGGTTAGGTCAGGTGAGTTTGGGAGATATTGTTAAGGCCGTGAGCAAATTGTTTAATTTCTCTAAGACTCTGTTTTCTCATCTTTGAAAGTGAGGGTAATAGTATGTACTTTTGTAAGGTGGTTGTAAGGATTGAATTTTTAAAAATTTGATAGGTCAAGAGTGACTTGTGGGTTGGTAGGTAGTCTTATATACTAATCTCTGCCCTTAGCTTTCTACGTAATCTAGAAAGTCTCTAACCTTTGGGCCCAAGTTTCTTCTTTTTACTTTGAACGCTCCTTTGGGCTCTGATGGGTTTGATTTTGTGGTTCTTGGGAGCAGCATGCTTCATTGTGGAGACAGAAGGCGCTTTTGTCACTTCACTTCCTACCTCCGGACCTAGCGGGCCTGCGATGGGTCTGCGGGTAGACAGTGAGCTGAGCCAGGAGCGCTGAGGCCTGCTTGGCTTTCCTTCTCACCTCCCTTCTAGTGCCTGGTTCCTTTAACACGTCCTGTCTCTTGTGTCGCAGTTTGACTTCTTCCCCTGTCCTTGCCTCGTTTTGCTCAGCTTAGGGTTGTTGTGGTTTTGGCCGTCAGAACAGTGTATCCAGCTCTTGATCCAGCTGCTTAAGTGTTTCATAAATGGATGGATCATAACTTCACTGTCTAGCTTTCTAGTAGATTGACCTAAAACTTTTTATACATGCAATTGATTCATATTATAATGACAGGTTTTACTGTGGCCATCAAAAAGAGTTATCTGACCAAAGTTTGTTAATCACTGGGACTATTTACAGAGGAAAACGAGAATTTCCTTTATTAGCAGCTTTCAAAATCAGGAGCTGTATCTGTCTAGAATTGCTTAGGGCAGCACGCAGTTGGTGGGCTGCATTCTTGCTGCAGTGCTCAGTGCCCGCAAAGAGCAGGTAGCCCTCTCCCGGCAGCCCCGACTGCTGTTTGTGTTCACTTTTAAGAAGCTCGATATGTCTCCTCGACCCTTCGTTCTTCAACAGACAACCATCTAAATCATTCAACGTAAACCTAAGTCATTCAACAGGTGATTTGGAATGAAACCAACTAGCTAAGTAAAAGAGAAGGTGAAAGGTCTCATAGTTGGCAGGCATTACAGTTATGTGTTTCAGTTGTAGATTAAATATTTTTGTTAGTCCCATTAGCTGTATACCATTGTACTGAGCCGATTGAGGGCTGGCTTAGAGAGGCAGGGGGCTACAACAGATGACTTAAGTTTTTGTTAGAAAATTTGGTGCCACCAGAAAATAATTTCAGCAAACTCCACGATAGCATACACTTAAACACAGGCACAGCTCTGATCCCACTGGGGTCTCATTACTCTGCTTAGCTTTTATCCACTGAAAACCCTTTAATGAATATTCTAGGCCTTCCACAGTCTGACCCCTGTCTTTTTCCTTTTGTATCAAATATAAGGTATTCAGTGTCCTAGACACAGAATGGGGCAGTCCAGTTTAGCTTTGAAATCAGATAGGGGTTTCAATCTTAATTTCTTTACTTGTGGTATTTTCCATGTTTAAACACACTCCATCCTTTGAATCCTGTTTTCAAACAATTTTTTAAAAGATTTTACTTATTTATATTTAGAGGGAGGGAAGGCGGGGAGAGAGGGAGAGAAACATGGGTCGGTTGCCTCTTGCACACCCTCAACTGGGGACCTGGCCTGCAACCCAGACCTGGCCAGGAATGGAGCTGGTGACCTTTTGGTTCACAGGCTGGCGCTCAATCCACTGAGCCACACCATCCAGGGCAGAATCCCATTTTAAATGCTACTTCCTCCATGAAGCCTTGCCTGATGCACTTATTTGGGAATAGACTTAATGTCTGCTGAACCCCCAAGCACATTCTTTCTTCTCTGCACTGATACTTGACCACCGCCTGTTGGGTTGTGGTGAGCAGGTGTGAGGACCCGCACAGTTCTCGGAGACCAAGGACCCTGTCGTGTTTCATATTCTTTTACACTTGGCACAAACTAAATGCCTAGTAAGAATCTGGTAAAGGGATAAATAAAAAGTAAACTTACCTTTAGCCTTCTTGAAATAGCCTACTCTGTTGGGACTTTTTTCCGGTGGACAAAGGAAAATTAACTTTGTTCTGACTTCTGCTAGGTTTTTATTGCCTTTGCTTTTCCAGAGTGATACGACAAATTAAAACTTAAGCTAGATAACGGATCTTCAGCAGGAGAGAGCCTCTTACAAGTTTAATGGGTTTGGTCAAGTGGATAGTAAATGTAAATCTGTCATTTTACGGAGCCAAAAAAGGCTCTTGAAACACTCAATAAATATCCTTATTGAATTAGTAGAATTTCTCAGCAGGGGACTGCCTGTATATCTATCTCCTATTATTAGGATCTTTCATTGTTTCTTTAAAGTATTGTCAGCCTATGTTACCACAAGCTTTTTGGTGATATGTGGCTCACAGAATCATTTCAGCTGGAAGTGCTTCTAGCTTCCTAATTTTATTATTTTGTTATTGGTACAGGGAACTCGTGCATTAATTCTAGCAGGTGTGTCTTCATTTCAGTGAAACAAGTGGGGGCATCCCCATGAAAAGAGCGCCGACATGAACTGAACACTGATCACGTGCCAGGCTCCGGCCGCAGCATTTAGCCAGTATCACTTAATCTCACCCTGTCTGCAGGCGAGGACACCCGCTCACGGAGACTCAAGTCATTGTCCAAGGCTGTGTAGCTGTAATTGGCGAAGCTGGGTTTTAACTCTAAATGTGTTTGATTTCAAAGTTTATTACTATCTTTTCAAAAATTAAAAAGTTTTCACCATGACTGGTATGGCTCACAGGGTTGGGCATCGTCCTGCAAACTGAAGGGTCAACAGTTCAATTCCCGGTCAGGGTCCATGCTGGGTTGGGGGTGTGCAAGAGGCAACTGACTAATGTTTTGCTATTTTTCCCTTCCCCTCAAAAAATAATCAAATAAAACCTTTTAAAAATAATTTTTTAATTTTTCATTTACAGTTGAGATACTATATTATATTAGTTTCAGGTGTACAATGTAGTGATTAGGTATTTGTATAGTTTACGAAGTCATCACCCTGATACTATACATATAATGTTATTACAATTACTACAATATTGTATGTATGGTACGGTATGTATGTTACTATAGTATTATTGACTATAATTCCTATGCTGTACTTTACATCCCTGTGACTTTTTATAACTGGCAATTGGCAGTTTAATCTCTTCCTGTTTTTTACCCATCCCCCCAACTCTCCTCCCATCTGCAGCCATCAAGATTTTCGAAGTCAGTAATATTTCTTCTGTGCACGTGTCTTTTACTTATTTACTTTTACTTGAATGTTCATTTCCGTTTCACATTTTACTTGCATGTTTGATTTTTCTTTGATCAGTGACAGATATTTCCCTGTTTGCTCCCCTCCCCAGTGCTTTCCTGAGATGATAATTCTGTGTTGTATTTCTGTAATCCTGTGTAGTTTATGTAACGTTTTCATATTCATTCGCATTTGATCTCAGTGAGATGGCAGTGTGGACTGTGTGCAGGGGCCAGAGTTTCAGTCTCTATTGGTAGTTGAGGATATTAAGCAGTTTTTATGAGAGTTTCCAGTTTTGTGAGAGATTTTCCAAAGGTGGGTAATCAGTGGTTAGAGCTTAGCTTGCTTTTAAGATTTTATTTATTTTTAGAGATGGGGGAAGGGGGGGAGACTTGAGGGGGAGAAACATCAATGCACCTGCATGAGAGATACATAGATCAGTTGCCTCTTGCACGCCCAGAGCTGAGACCTGGCTTACAACCCAAGCACGTGCCCTTACTGGGAATCGAACCCTGTGACCTTTCCCTTCGCAGGCAGGCAGGGGCTGAATCCACGGAGCCACACCAGCCAGGGCTAGCTAGAGCTTAGCTTTTGTTTTGAAAATGTACACTGACCATCAGACCACATTTTTTAATGGCAAATTCTCTTTTCCAAATGAATCATATGGACACGGTATGTCAAAAGCATAAGTGGAGTGAGTGGTCCTCATGGAAAAGCTGTGGGAGGCCTGCAGCCCCACCCTCCTGTGAGGCTGCTCAGCCGACTGGAACACCACTGCGGAATGATCAGAGAGCTTTGGTTCTAGCTGGGGCCTGATAGTTAACCTCTCTTATCTCGTAGGCTTGATTCCACATTTGTAAAATGGGAATGCTTGTGTAGGATTGCTGATCCATAGTAGCTAAAACACGTGTCAAAGCCCAGCCCAGTGCCCTCTGCTTCTCTCGAGAAGAGATTAGGTTGTCAGGACTCCTGCTAAATGGTGCGGGGGGAGCTCACCACTGAGCCTGGGCCTCTGTGGAACTCACACCCAGCACTTCGGTTTGACCGAAAGTTCACACGTCACTCTCTCAGAACAAGGGTGGGCAAACACTTTCTGGAAAGGGTCAGAGAGGAAATATCTTGACTTTTTGGGCGGTGCAGTCTCTCAGTTCACTGCTGTGTGAAGGAATATATGGAGGAAGGAGCCTGGCTGTGTTCTGATAAAACTTTACTTGTGCCCACTAAGATTTGAATTTCACAAACATTTCACATGTCAGGAAATACTGTGTTTCTTTTGACTTCCTTTCCTAACTATTAAAAAACCCTTCCCTTATGGTCTGTACACAGGTTGTATAAAAAGGAGCCACAGGCTAGATTTGGCCATGACCATGGTGTGCCAGCGCCTGATTTAAACGTTGCTTGTTGATCACGAGTGCAGTTTGTGACCCTGTGAAGATGAACTTAATTTTAAAATGATTGCTATTAAGGAAGTATTGATAGTAGGAAAGGCTTAATTTTCACAGTAGAACATGGTAGGATTGTTTTTCTCCCTCTCCTCTCAGGAATAGTTACATGTTCGTGAGTTTCGTTGTCCTCTATGAAGTGGTTAAAATGCAGTAATCCTTGCCTTGGTAGTGATTAAGTAAAAGCGGTTTCTAAATAAAGACTGTATAATACAGACTCATGGAAAGACCATGAGTCATGTGGGAGTCAGGAAACTTGGCTTTGTCGCTAATTCTGTGACTTTGTATATGTCACCTTTCCTCTTTGGGTTCTTCAGTTTCCTCATACAAGTGGGGAAGTTGGAGATGATAACAGAAGAAGTCATTGCCAGCTCTTAAAATTTTCTCAGTGTGCTTTTACTTGTCTGGAATGATCTACTAAACAATTTTCATTTATAGAAACTGTAAGTACTTCACGAGTTAGGTTTTTTTAATGCCAACATGGTTTCACATTGCTTTGGAGACTGTTTACAAAAGGATAACTGTTTCCGAAGTGAAATGCAGTTGTGGTGTACGTTCCACACACCTTCACTGTAAATGCTGTTCCCTTCTCGTTCTGCCATCCCAAAGCAGTTGAACCGTTTGGAGATGAGCCGTGGATGCAAAGAGAAGGGGACTAGGGAAACTGGAGGAGGAAGAAGTCTGTCCCGACTGTGTATGGGCTTAGGAAAATTTCGTAACTGGAACCCTTTCCTCGAGTCTGAGTCACCCTGAAGGGCCGTTGGCGCTCCTGGGACAGAAGGAGAAAAGGGAGGGAGCAATGGCGCAAGTGGCTGTGTCTGTTTTTGTCACCAGAGGGCACCCGGAGCAAAGCAAGTGTTCCGTGGTACTCTGGAGACTGCTCTGCTCCCAAGACAGGGTATCGTGCAGTGGACTCACACTGTATGTCTGTCTCTTGCATTTTATTTTATCCATGTCCACACTCTAAGGTATTTGTCCCATGCTCAAGCCAAATATTCTAAATTCAGTCCTAATAATTACTATTTGTTTCCGATGTAAGTGCAAAACAATTCTCTCATTGCTTGGAGTGAATTATCCCATATTGTAAAGTTTGGGATTTGAGGTGAATGAGCAGTATTAGGCTCCAGTTGAATTCGGTGTCCACTGAGTAAATATTTCTGAAATGTTATTGTTCTGAAAGAGCACTTAATATCTGCAGAGCATATTATAGGAAGACTTTGCCCTTATTACCTAGAGCAGTGGTCTTTGAAGTGTAGTTTCCAGAGGCAGCATCAGTATCACCCTGGAACTTATGCAAATTCATGGCCTCCTCTTCCCCACAGACCTAGTGAATCAGGAGCACTGGGGAGGGGGACCAGCCATCTGTTGCAGCAGGCTCTCCAGGTGATTCTGGTGCACCATTGAATGGAGAACAGTGCCAGAGAGTAGGACACTGGGACCTACTGAAGACCCTGTGTCAAATGTTCCCCTAGGACGTCCATCTTTGTCTGCATTTTCCAGAGGAGACACCAAGCCTAAAGGCTTCAGTGACTGCTGCAGTCACACCTGTAATAAGTGGTAACGTAGCAGTCGGAAGCCTGGTCTTTCTGACTCCAGAGCCATGCTACCTTGTCTGCTAAGAAAGTGATAAGAGGCATTGTACTAATTAAATTCATTTTTGTAAAATATTTTATGTATTTTTAGAGAGAGGGGAGTGGAGGGAGAAAGAAAGGGAGAGAAATATTGATGTGAGAGAAACATCTATTGGTTGCCTCTTGTAAACACCCCAACTGGAGATGGAACCTGCAGCCCAGGCATGTTCCCTGACCAGGAATCAAACCAGCTGCCTTTT
The DNA here is from genome assembly GCA_004027735.1 of Carollia perspicillata. Taxonomy (NCBI): domain Eukaryota; kingdom Metazoa; phylum Chordata; class Mammalia; order Chiroptera; family Phyllostomidae; genus Carollia; species Carollia perspicillata. The sequence goes on from PVKM010001646.1 coordinate 11,593, forward strand.
GCTTTGTGGGATAACACCCAACCAACTGAGCCATGCTGGTCAGGGCTAAATTCATTCTTTTTAAAAAGATTTTGTTTATTTATTTTTAGATAGAGTAGAAAGGAGGGAGAAAGAGAGGGAGAGAAAGATCAATGTATGTTTACCTCTCACACGCCCATGTGGGGACCTGGCCCACAACCCAGGCATGTGAATTTAGCCAGGGCTAAAATTATTATTATTATTATTATTATTATTAATTTTTAAAGGTTTATTTATTTATTTATTTTTAGAGGGAAGGGAAAGAGAAAGAGAAACATCAGTGTGTGGTTGCCTCTCATGTGTTCCCTAATGGGGACCTGGCCTGCAACCCAGGCATGTGCCCCGACTGGGAATTGAACCAATGACCCCTTGATTTGCATGCGGGCACTCAGTCCACTGGGCCACACCAGCTGGGGCCTAAATTCATTTTTAAAACATCCTTAAACTCTTTTTCTTAAAAGCAACATACATTCATGAAAGAAAATTTAGAAAATACACAGACCAAAAGAATAAAATAAAAACTTATTTACCTTATCTTCTCTGCATCTCTATTTGCACATACATGCTTTTAAAAATTTCTTATAAAATGTCATCACATTGTACAAACTTGTAACATGCTTCTAGCTCTTTCCCATTCCATTGTAAACATGTTTTCATGCCATTAACTGTTGATACAGCATCATTTTCATGGCTGCCTAGTATTCCACTGTAAGATCCTGCCATAATTCTTCCTAAAGTCCATCTTAAGTTGTTTTGACTCCATGGTAGGCTTTTGGGAGGAATATGATGCTGAGTGCTGTGCTCCCCTAGGTAAACCGTTTACCTACAGTGGCCTTAAGTGTTATAATTAAAGTGTGCTACATACAGATAATGGTTGAGGAGGGAATGTGCAGCTGGAGAGACAATACTAAGCCTAATGTTTGAGATTAAAGTGAGTCTAGAAACAAGAAGAATAACTGAAGTCAAAACTCCAAAAGTATTAGGAATAGACTAGGGATGTGTGAGTGAGATGGGTTGAAACAAATAGAAGAATGATTATAAACAATTTGATGGTGCCGATGGCCTGCTTTTATTGCTGTCTTTTGATGTAGAGGCTGCCCTGCCGGATGGCCGTATGAAGACTGGGTGTAAGGCTTTTATAAAGAATGGTTATTATTCATTGAGTACCTTCTGCGTGCCAGGCATCATAGTGATCATTTACATAGGTTTTCCCAGTTATAATAGCCATGTGTGTTAGGTGCACTAGGTAGTGTGTTCCCCATCTTCCAGAAGTGGAAACTGGGAGCGAGACTTAAAGTAACTTGTTCAAGTGCTTCGATTGGAACCTGGGTTTGTTGAAACTGCCAAACCTGTGCTTCTGTAGTATCATTTATCTTCATTCTGTTTTTTCATATGTTGTTAGTTACTGCTGGGGCTGTGAGGTGATTTTGCTGTCTCCTCTGGGACCGAGGGAAACTGTAGTGGAAGAAGCACACCACAGTAAAGGTAGAGCAGGGTAGACTTTAAGACCCAAGCAAAGCTGCCATCTAGCCCAGTTATCTTGGGAAAAGTGCAAGCCTGAGCTGGCTACTGCGGTAGAGCAGGGGATGGAAATAGCAGGGTGAGTGATTGATAGGAAGGAGCAAGGGCAGGCTTTGGGACTGCCAGGAGAGTCAACTCTCCTGAAATTTCCCTCTCGAGAGGAGGTTGTAATCCCTCTGAGGCATTTTTTACAGCTTTATTGAGATATACGTTGATACTATATAATATACCCCTTTAAAGTGTACAGTTCACTCGTTTGAAGTATACCATTCCCTGGCTTTTCAGTGTATTCACAGTTGTTACGTTTGCAGTTGTTTAGCCGTCACCACAACCAACTGTAGAACATTTTGATCACTGCCAGCAGAAACCGCCTACCCCTTAGTCATCATGTTCCCATTCCTCTACCCTCCCTGTCCCCCGAGCCCTAGCAGTCTCTGATCTACTTTTTGTCTCTGTAGATTTGCTTTTTCTGCATATTTCATAAAAGTGGACACAACATAATCTCTGATCCTTTATGTCTGGCTGCTTTCATTGAGTGAATGTTCTCAGGGTTCCTCAATGTTGTGGCACGCATTTGTACATCATTCTTTTTTGTTGCTAAATAATATTCCATTATATGGACTCATCACATCTTATTTAGGTTTTTGTTTCAGTTAGACAAAGATAAAGGGAATGAATGAGACAATAAATAAGAATTATTCTTCCTGACTTAAAATGGACGGAATGGGCAGCTGTTGTGAAAAACAACCCTATCGGGCTCTGTCGAGGAGTTGTAACTAAAGGCACAGATGGGAAAATGGGACATTGGCGTTGGCTGCTCGTGGGGCGTGTGTAGGGAAGCGGCTGCTCCTCTGACCTGAACGTGCGCGGCCCTCAGGGAGCTCATTGTGTGAGTCCTGTGTGTCAGCCAGTGCCGGTGCCCCTACGATTCCTCGTGTGGAACCAGAGAGGCCTTTGCTGATCTAATCTGGGTACATTTCCCTTGGTTACTGCGGCTCTGGGTCCCTAGAGCATTCTCTCTAAAGAGCTGCCAGTTGGTTGAGTGCTGGCAGTTGCAAGATTATTTCTGACCATATGATTTGTTCGGTGGAGATTACACCCACCTTTTAGGTCCCGACCCACTGGCCAGAAATAGCCAGTCATTCTCATATTTTTGGTGCTTACTCTAAGGCCCCAGTATGTCCTTCTCAGTACAGTGTTGGGAGGGCTCCTTTAGCAAGCAAATAATGTGCCCTTCCAGGTGCTCGGTTCTTTACTGTTGTCCCCATTGCTTTCTGGTGCTTTCTTTCTTGGTTTACTGTCCAAAGAACAGAGAGTTCTGACCTTTGTAAAAAGAATGGCCTGCACCCAGCCTGTAAGCCCAAAGCCTTTTAGTTCTTATTCCAGAAATGTGGCTGGCTTTGTCCTGTGCCTGAACTTTCCTCTGGTTTGGAGAGTGAACTGTAATTCCTTGTCTTAGTACTCTGGCTCCTCTATAGCATGTCTGTCCTAACATTGAAACGAGAGCAGGGTAGGGTGCATCAGCTTGGCCCTCAGGTCCTAGATCATGCATGGAATGTCAGAGCTGGGTTTTCTCTCACTGTCCCAGTTCTGCAGGTGGGGAACTGAGTCCCGGAGAGGCTAGGGTACTTCCCCAAGGCTGCTGTCTTCTGTTCTCATCACCCTTGCTAGTGGCAGAGCTGGGTCTGCAAGGCCAAGCCTTCATTCTCGGCTCAGTGCTTCCCCCCGTCTGGCACTGTCACCTGGCAGATGGGGCCTGGCCCTGCCCCACTCCATCAGCAGTGCAGGCCCCAAGGGGAGAGTGTGAGGGTTTGCCCAGTTGGGATTGTGATGATGAAAATGTGCGAGAGAAGGAGAGCAAGAGCACCCGTGTGAGCTTGGGTGCCACTGGCAGTGGAACCCAGCCCTTCTGGCCTTCCCAGTACTCATGTTTTTGATTACACGATTGTGATTCCTTGAGAGGCACACATCCGTGTGTTAAAACATGTACATGTTGCTGCACTGAGCCAACAAGCAGTGATTGTGTAGTGCCTGCCTGAAAGTGTTTGTCAGGGTTGCCCACTCCGTGTTTGGTATCATTTTTGCCTGATATAATGTGAGAAGACCCAAACCCTCCCACTGTCCATAATCCCACCCTCCCTCCTCTCACTCCTGGTGTGTGGAACCCCAGAAAGGGTCTTGCTTCCCTGCACCTCCATGTGCTGTGACCCTGTAGATCTGGTCAGCAGGACCCGAGCTGCTGGGACTGGAGTTAGAAGCAGCCCTTCCATAGTGGAGCACGCACTGAGCAATGCTTCCCAGCTGAAACCCCCACCCCCTTGGTCCGTGACTTCCTGTCTGTTGTGTCCACTCTCGATGTGAGCTGTGCTGCAGAGGGATGTGTCCATCACGCTCTTGCCCAGCATCTAGCAGGTTGCTCAGTGGAGAGTCCTTAAATAACCTGGGGCATTCTTCTGCCATTTACCCCGCTGATGGAATGGCTAAGGTGCAGGAGTGCTAGTACAGTTGTTGGTTGGCAGTGTTATGTCTCTGTAGGAGTTGTTTTATAGTCCTCAGTAGTAATTTATAGTGACAGCTCCTGTTTATTGAGTGTGTACTATGCATCAAGTACTGTGTTAAGTACACAGATTCACACACATCCTCAGCCCCTCATTACTCTTAACAGCTCTCCCTGCAAGGGAGACAGTAGAAACCTTCTTTGACAGGTGAAGGGACTGCGCTTTGGAGAGGTGTGGGTCAGAGCCAGAAGGTGGTAGAGCAGGTGGTTAAACCCAGGCCTGTCTGCCACTGAAGCCTGTGTTTAATGACCACGTGGAGCCTCCCTGAGCAGTTAGTTGCTGAGCATTCCTGTGAAAGAGAGCTGAGTCACTTCCCTGAGATTTATAAATGAGACATCTGTGTTAGCAAAGGACATTAGTAGCATAGTTTAGATTAAATTTGGTGTTGAGATTATAGAGCAGAAACAAAGGGGGAGAGGTGAGGAGCCCCTGCCACTTCCTGAAGCTGGTTTGCTCTGTTTGGCCCAGTGCTGACCAGTCCCTGCTCTTTGAGTCCACCATGGTTTCAGGGCATTCCTCCATCAACAGTGCAGGCCCCAAGGGCAATCCTGAGAGAAAGGTCTGCCCGGCAATTTCACTGTTCAGAGTGGGCCTCGTCCTGGTCTCAGGGGCCACACTAAGGTGGATGTCAGTTGGTCCCTGGGCTGACTAGTAAGTGGGAGAGAGAAACTTCTGCAGAAAAGTGTTGTGGGGGCTAATAAGATTTTGAGACAGGCCCTTCCTGCATTCTCCTCTTCCCTGGGGGAAAGAATGTAGCCAGGAGTGAAGGGCATTGCCTCAACCAATTCAGTTAAGTGGCCCTGGCCTGGATTAAAAACTTGGGCAGACTTCCCCATGGATTTGGCAAGGTATTGGGTTTCTGTCTCCCCAAACCCTCCCTTCTTTCTGCCTTGCACATGTGTGCTAACATAATTACAGAGAGGTTGCATCTTGCAATAAGATACCCTTTTTAAAAAGGAGGGGGCTCCTCTTAAAGAGGATGGAGAGGCCTTCAGAGGAGGGGCTGCTCTGTGCAGTCTTGGCCTGCTTCTGAAGTGGCAGGGTTTGAGAAACGTGGCAGAGTGGAAGTGAGCAGGCCTGATCCTCTCCGCAGCGGGTGTAGGAGGGATGGTGGCCCTGTTGGTTTTGGGCACCTGGAGCGGGAGCCTTGGGTACTAATTTTGTGCTAGGGAAATATTAAACTGTCCTTTTGCATTTGCTCTTCCAGATTGTGTTACTAGGAATCTGGTCATTGCAGAACAAGGGCTCTTTTGTTTGTGAAGGTCAGAGGTTACAGTATTAGAGTTTGCTGGTCAAGTGTTCAGAAATATTTTACAGCTTTAGTTGAAAACCTGAGCAGATGCTCCTGCTGTTGTTTATCCACCGAGATCGGGTGACTTTCTTCTCCCGTTCCCTCTCCCCCCTCCCCCTCTTTGGGAACCAACCAATCGCACTGAGGAATGCATTTCAGTGCCTCCCTGGCCTCCTCCCATAAGGAGTCTGCCCAACCGCCAGCTCTCCTGAGCCTTGGCTAGAACGCAATGTTTAACTCTTGGGTATCTGAATCACAGGGAGCTGCTGACGTTGCAGTTAGCTTGTTCTATTGTTTGCATTGAGGCCGTGAGCCCACACAGTACTAAGCTAAGCTTGCTGTGGCCCCACGTGGCAATGTTACAAACGGGGCAAGGTGGGATGCACTGAGCTTGAAGAAACTGATTTCAAGCCTAATTTCTCCCAACAACCAGCATTGTAACCTTGGGAAAGTTACTTTCTCTACTTGGGCTTGATTTGATTCCCTTTGTGCTAAGTTAGTTTATGATATCACTATATATGCCAGCCACCAGCGTTTACTGTATGGCTAGCCTGAGGTTTGGGGAAAGCATTTAACCTGTATTGAGTGCCTATTCTGAAACAGTTTGCTTTTTACAGTTTGTCCTCTGCAGGGCAAATGCTGTTCATCCAATTTTGTAGATGAGAAGAGAGAAGGCTAGAGAGGCTGTCCAACTTGCCCAAGGTCAAATACCTAGGAAGGCCCATCTGGCTGTAATGCGCAGACTTTCTTCTATTCCACTGGGCTGGCTGGAAGAGACCTGAAGTCCTTCCAGTACTTTCATTCTGACGCTGAAAGCTTTAACTCCTTAATAGTTTTTCCATCCTGCCCTGTAGAAAGACCAGACACGACAGTCTTCCCGTTCACAGCCCTGTTGCTAGAGCAGGTGAGTGACTCATCAGTCCTGCCGTCTCCCAAAAGCAGCAAAAGAAGATGGTGCAGGCATCAGGGTTCTCTTTCCTCCGTGGAAAAGCTCTCAGTCTGCGTAGCCAGCATCTCCCACCTCCTTCGTCAGCAGCCCCCTTTCTCACACAGCTGCAGGTTCTTCCTTTTCTTTTTGCCTTGTGTTTATGATAGTAAGGTAAGGAATAGACTATTGAGGAGATTTAAAAAAAAATCTCCTTTACTCAAAGTTTTTCACAATATTGGCTCACCCCTACCTGAATCTTTGTGGTAGCTGTCTCCGCATTGGGTCTGGTTTAGTAGGGACATCTTGTCCAATGGGACACTTTGTGTTTCTCTTTCTGCAGGTTTTGTTTTCACAGAGAAGAGAGCTTCCTTTAGGTGGGTCATGCTGATATTGTTGCTACCAATTTAAAATAAATTATCATAGTAGCCCTGAAATGTCAGGTTTTCCAAAGAATCATTTTCTGCCTTTTGTTGTGGGCTAAGAAAAATGACAATAAGCAAATCTATTAACAATCGTAACTTATTAAGCCAGGCACTGACCTAGGTGTTTTATGCACATTATTTTTAATTTTCATAATAACCCTGCATTTATAGATGAACAGATTTAGTTGGAGACAGGGGTTAAGAGAGGTTAAATAAAGTACTTGCTCAAGGTCACAGCTAGTGAGTAGAGATTTCACAATTTGATTCCTGGTCTAGTTCACTTCCAAATCTAAGTTCGTTCTTCAGTACTTCCCATGCTGCCTCTGGAGAATGATCGTGAGAGTTCACGTAATCATCTGTGCCCATGCCTCAACCTTGATCACCCCAGGGAAGCCGTATGTCTTCTTTTAGAAACGGAAGTACTGTTTTATAGGATAAACTGCACAGTTGAAAAAAATATTTTAAGGAAGTATTTTCTGGTGATTGCTAACTTTTATAATCAAGTGAATATACCAGTATTGATTTCTTTTACTGAAACTTAAAGCCATCCTTTCTTGTTACAAGCGAAAATGTTGAACAACCACTCATCATCAGGCACCGGAGGGTCAGGGATGTCACTGGAGTGGAGATCAGGGTGGCAGGAAGAGGTCCACCACAGAGGATGAGTAAGTAATGTATAGGGAGAAAAGCAGGTTGAACCCTGGTTGGTTGGCTCAGTTGGTTGGAGTGTTGCCCTCAATGCACTGGGGTTGCAGGTTGATCCCCAGTCAAGGCACATGCAAGAATCAACCAATGAATGCATAAATAAGTGGAACCACAAGTGAATGTCTTTCTCTCTCTCCCCCTGCCCCTTCCTCTTTCTCTAAAATCAGTTAAGAAAACTTTTTTAAAAAGCAGGTAGAGTTTGCTTGGGGTAAGGAAATGCTATCA
>PVKM010001646.1:19360-74587 GCA_004027735.1 Carollia perspicillata
CTTCTCCCTCCTTTCAGGAACTACCTGGGATTCAGTTCTGCAGTTCTGCTGGGCTTCCCCAGTTGTGTGCACTGATTCACATGAGACAGGTATACTTACTATACAGTCTTTGCCATCCAGGTCAGCCTAACATACTTCAGCAGTGTTTACTGTGTGCCTGGCACATGCCCGTGACTTGGCGTGCCACTGGTGACACTGAGACGAAGAAGACATGGTCATTGCCATTTAGGAGCTCGTAACTGAGTGGAATTTGCAGTCTCATTCAGGGTGGAAGACCTACAAACTAGGAATTAGTAACAAAAGGCAGTACGTGCTTAAGATTGTAAAAAAAAAACAATGAAGTGAGCCAGGAATGGCAAATTACTGGGGTTCAGAGATGAAGGGAGTTAGGGTTTGCCAGAATTACTGGGGTTCAGAGATGAAGGGAGTTAGGGTTTGCCAGAGCTGCAAAGACAGGGTTTGTTTACAGTTTCATCCAGGGTGGAGCGGGGCAGGGCTGGGGTGATAGGGATATGGGTCATGCCCTACTAGTGAATGCAAACAGTGAAATTGTTTCACCAATTTCGAGTTAAGATGCCCTTGTAGACTCATAGATGGAGGGAGTCATATACGGGAAGTGGGGTGAGGGAGATAGATTCCATTAATTACCCTTCTAAGTGGGGCATGTAAAGATGCCAGCGGCTAATGTAGAACAACAAAAGCTTAATTTCCGAGATCACAGTTTTTAAGAAAAATTTAATAAATCTCATATTTATCTTTTGGTTCTCAGATTAGCTTTTTTAAAAAAGATTTTATTGAGTTATTTTAGAGAGATAGGATGGGAGGGAGAGAAACATCTATCTGTTGCCTCTTGGATGCACCCTGACCAGGACTGAACCCGCAACCCAGGCGTGTGCCCTGACCAGGAATCAACTGGCAACCTTTCCCTTTGCGGGACGGTGCCCGGCCAGTGTAGCCACACTGGTCAGGGCCCTGATTAACTTTTGAGTGCAGTGCTGTCTACATTAGAAACCCCTTGACATTTACTCCTGCTGGGTTTTTTAGAGATGGGAAACCTCAAGCTAAATCACACACGAACAAAGACATCAGTAGGCCCACTTGCCATATGCATGGCTCACCTGTGTGGCAGTATTCTTGATGATTGCTGAGTGTTAATGAGGCTCCTTCCCAAGAAGCTCTCCAAATGAAGAACTCTTCTCCTTTTCCTTGAAACTTACTAAACGTCTTCAGTGGGAGAAGGCTTGGGGAAAGGAGATTCTTCCCTTTTCCCTTCCCCCCATTCCATAGTAGCTTAACTTAAGTACCCTGTGGAGATAAAGATAAATGTGCACAACTTCAGGATGAAAAGAACATTAGAGACCTGAGAAGTCAGGGGAGGTCATATCAGGATTAAAGTGGAAACTATGTTACAACCTAAGCAGGGAACAACTGATAGGTCTATAAATAGGATTTTATCTCCACACAGAAAATTTTTGGCGTGGTTGGAGCTTCCCATGTGGGGGACTATTTTATTTACTAAAAGTAAACTATGTTTCTGAAATGATTAAAAGTAAGTCCCACTCAACTCATTTATGTTATTAAAAGTGTGGTCATAGCCTGAAAATAAGTGTCTAGAGTTTTATTATGTGCCACCTGTTGGGAAAACTCTGGTATTGGAGCCGTCAGATCTGTGATGGAATGGTCTGGCCCAGTCTAGCATGGATTAGATAGATTACCTTCTCAGAAGATAATGTGATTGCAGTGTTTCCCTGCCAGTCCAAAAGACCCTCCACCCCCAGCACTGCGCTTGGAGTCCTAAGTAGGTATTGTAAGTTTATCATCTAGGAAAGGCAGAGTTCTGCTTCTCCAGAAATCTCCCTGCGCACTTCAGGCTGCTTGAATATGGCCATTCAGAGCAGAGGGGTATATACACCGGCAGTACCTTTAGTGTCCCTTTGGGGGGACAAAAACCTTCAAGCTGCCTGTTTCTCACACTCCCGTTATCCTGATTGTCACCTTTTAAAATGTGCAGCAAATTCTTGGCATCTGTCTTCCTGTCAGCTAATCTCTGACAGCCCTGGAAAGCGTGTTTTTTTTTTTCTATGCATATATTTGAAATCAGTAAAAAGCATCTATTAATTTTAGTATCCTGTTAGAAGATTACGAAAGCTGAAATTCAACAGATAGTAAAATTATTCAACGCATGTTTCTCGAAGTTATTTAACCATGGAATGAATACTTTTAAAATAAAATGCACTGAAGGACATGGTGCAGAATGACTCATGCACAAATGTGGGTGTGGATTAAAGTAGTCACCAGGAGTGGGTTCAGAGATGAGTTAATGGCTGCAAGAAGTGAATTCATTTGCTTTTCTTCAGACTTCAAAGCATGTCTTGGAAAAGTTAAATCATTTTAAAGTGCAAAATGAAAGAGATTAAGCCATTTTTGCTTTAAACATACTGCCTATGCCGTAGTGCACTGATTAAGAATTGTCCCCCTGCACCAGAGGACCTCATGCATTATCTTTATTCCTCAAAATGGCATTCCACTTTTAAACCATAGATTGTGGTGTACCCAGTAGAAATTATGTACATGTGTTTTGTACTCTTATTTTGAATAAATAAATTGTAGAAGAGAAATGCTGCTAGCATCAATTTAAAATTTGTTGGACTACCTTACACTGTCGACAGCTTGTGGAATGCTAAAACAGGTTACGTGCATCATTTCACTAATTGCCTTAACCCTTTTATCACGCTTGTTCTTACAGTCACTCAACTCCCATCTTTCCCCAGTGTGTGAAAAGAAGGAAACTGAAGTTCTTGGTGGATTATTTTCTGTAAGATAAAGAGGTACTTAAGTTTGTGCAAGAGGTTTGAGCCCCAGCTCAAAGAATTCACAGCATTCTTTGAGCCCCAGCCCAAGTTTCTATGTCTTTAATTGCTGTCATCTAATTTCTGTTTTGTGACTCACCTGTTGGCTGTTACATTGGTGTAATAATGGTACATCATGCTCTGTTCCCTGAATAGATAACACTGTTTCATTGGGGGCTGACAGCATCCCTGTGATGTAGGCATTACTGCCCCATTTTACAGATGGTGAAAATGACAGTGTGTGGGGGGCGTGTGTGTGTGTGTTTGACGTTTTTCATTACTAGTGATCAGGAATTGTTAAGTTGAAATTTTATTTCTATCATTTTGGTGGAGTGATTAAGGACAGAAGATCAGGGAGATGGGCTTAGTTTGCTTTTTGGCCTAGTCATCAGGTCCCTACACTATTATTAGGTACAGAGCTTTCTGTTTCAAATGAAATTGAATTTTGACTTGTAAGTTATGTATCACTGTTGAAAGCATCACTTAGCATTACGTTCAACTGCGTAAAGCAGAAAAAACCCCAAAAAGTTTAAACAGGAGAGGTTTTCTTGCCTCCCCTGGAAAAGAAATCTGGAAGCAGGCGGTCCAGGGCTGCTGTGCGCTTTGTGGCTGTCCAGGACCAGGATCCGTACTGCTCTTCGCTTCTCTGTCTGTAGGATGTGGCCCACTTGGTTGCTACAGCTGCGGCCATCATTCCTGCATTTCCACAAAGCAGTTTCTACTTAAGAAGACTTCTAGGAAGTCCCACATAATATTTCTACTAATCTCACTGTCCAGAACTTAGTCTAATGGCCACACCTAGCTGCAACAGAGGTTGGGAGATATAGTCTTTTTTGGAGGGTGTTTATGGTAATGTCCTAGAATGAAAACCGGGGTTTCGTTACTAAGGAAGAAGCAAAGAAAGAACATTGGGGAACTACTAGCATTCTCAACCTCAGGGCCTATCAGAGTGACCTGACGGTGTTTCTCTGCCATGTGGTACAGAAGACGTTCGGTCAGCTTTCCTGGGAGCTTTCCGGCCCGCCCCTGTTGTATTACCCAGTAAGATGATTTATTTTTTACTTGAAATGTATACATCTTCATGCAGACATTAAAAAAAAAAGTTAATAGGTAATGATAAGGATTGCTGCAGCTTCTGTTTTAAGTTCAGCTTTGTGTTTTTCAAAATCAGTTAGTTTATTGGGACTTCAAATAGTATTGTTAGCGTTTATTAAGAATAAAATATACTAAATATTTTGGTGACCAGTGATTGGTAAAGGAAAAAACTATAAATTTTTCCCTTTAGTTTTTTGGAAGCCTGGCTAAGTCATTAGAATATATAATTCTTGGGGATAAAGAACTTGCTTTTTTTCCCCCTTAAAGTTATTACTATTTTCAAATAAATAATACATTTACATGGCTCAGTAGTCAAAAGATACAAAGTGGTCACAGAATGAAAAGTTGCTCCCCCATTCCTGTTTCGAGTTCCCCAGTGTCTTTTCCCTAGAGGCAAGGATTATTTTACCTTTTGACTATAATTAATTCTTTAAAAAAATTAATGGTACTATGCTGTACGTTGTTCTGAAGCTTTTTTAAAACTCACTTACAGGTATGTAGTAGGGTATTTCCTATTAGTATTTTAAGAGCATCAACATCCCCTCCCCCAAGGGCTATATAGTGTTCCATTCTATGGATGGTAAAGCCTTCTAAAATGTGCTGTATAACTATATAATTTATGTGTTCTCAGTAGTGTATTAGTAGACATTTTTCTTAAAGGTTTAACACAGTTGTCAACATCAGTTATTATTTAGGACAGTAAAAGGGTCATATTTTAGGAGCTTTTGTTGGTTTCGTATTACAATATGGCCTTTTTGACGTATGTCTGCCTTTTGATTCTTATCTGCTTTTTAGATTATTTGCTTTTTGTCTTGTTTCCGATGTGGCTGTCTCTAATATAATATTACTCTTTCCTCTGGTACTTATTCCCTACTACTTTCTAGCTCTCTTTCCTGATTTGTTGTAATATTTGGTGGGCAAGTATCCAGATAACCAGGACAGAAATATTTCTAAAACAAAAATAAATAGATTTAGAGAGAAAGCCTCGTGCAGCTTTTCTGCTGATGAAAGTGCATGAACATTCTGATATTCCGGGTACGTAGAGGGCCTTTGCTTCCTGGTCATTACCATGTTCTAGACCAGCTCTGTCCGATAGAGCTTTCTGTGTCCACAGCAATGCGTTATTTTTGCACTGCTCATTATGATAGCCACAGCCGCATGTGGTGCTTGAGCACCTGAAATGCGGCTAAGTGTGGCTGAGGAACTGAAATTTTACTCTTATGACTGAGGAAGTGAAAGTCAAATAGCTACATGTAACCAGGGGCCACCGCGTGGATGCATGAGTCAAGGCCTTAGATAATTAACTTCTCTAACTGGAAGCTTGAGTATAGTGGAGCTCAGATTGGAATACTGTTATTTTATTGTGCTGTGCAAATTTATAGTCTTGGGACGGAGACAATTTGGAATGTTTGTGTTCAGATTAGCTTAAGTAAATGATTAGATTGGGACTGCATTTTGATTATTAATATTATGATTATTTCAAACTAGCATTCTAAAGTCATTGGTGCCGGCGTGGATTTATAGTTTTTGTGGCTAGGGCTAAACTTCACGTCCTCTTGTCCTTTTGCTTTTGGTAACGAGGGAAAAATTAGTAGCTCTCTAACTTTATTTATAGGACTTGGTTAGACAGTTGCTTGAGTGCCAGAAACTCCTACAAATAACTTTGACCTTCCCTAACAAGTCAAGGGATAAAATGTTCCATAGTAAATCTTAGTTGTATGTGATACATGGGATATTACTTTCTATTGGAGGAATCCATAACAAATAAGAAAATAAATGAATTATGGATTTTTATAACTGCTAGGAGGAAATAAACAGAGCACAACAATCGAGGACATGGACTTGCAGGGGAGGGTCTCCAACTAGATAGAGTGGTCTGGAGAGCTTTATTTGAGGTGTTATTTAATCTGAGGTCTGAAAGATAAGCAGGAGCCATCCTTGCAAAGAATGAAGGCAGGATAAGGAGAGATTTCAAGAAGAGGGTAAAAAGGGTTACAGAGGTGCCAGGGAGAGGGATGGCCTTGCTCTAGAGCAGGAACTGACACAAGATCAGTGTATTTAGAACATAGTGATTGAAAAGGAGATAATGATAAGAAATGAGGCCGGAGAGCAGGCACTTGGCAGATCGTAAAGGACCTTATAGACCATTATAAGGACTTTGGATAGAAAAAAAATTAAGTGCAATGTGAAGCTGTGGCATCAGAGAAGTGATCTGATCCAATTTTGTTTCAAGAAGTCCCTCTGGCTGCTGTCGTGAATGTTTCAAAGCTTAGCAACTGCAGGAGTGGAGGAACTGTTGCTCCAGGCAAGGGTGATGGTAGCTGGAGTTAAGGTGATGACAGTGGAGATCGAGACAAGTCAGACACCCAGGCCTTACGAATGGGTGTGGTATGAGGGGTGAGGGAAAGGGGGAGGGTCTCCGGCTTTCACAATTGCAGGGTAGTACTGCTTACTGAGGTGGAGAATGTCGAGAATAAACCAGATTTCAGGGGTGGGGCTGGTGGAGATTGAAGAGCCCGGTTTTGTGCACACATGTTTGCCTTGCCTGTGAGACAGCTACGTAGCCCTATTGGAGCGCGAGAAGAGGTCCCTAAGCTAGGGATTTACCTGGTGATTACCAGCCTGTTGGTGGTATTTGAAGCAACGGGAAAGGATGAGACACCTGAAGGGGAGAGATGAGGTTGACCCAGGGTTGAGCCTCAAGGAACACTTCCTTTTTTAGAAGTCTTTTGAGGGAGAAGCCAGAAAAAGATACTGAGAAGTAATCAGTGATGCAGGGAATAAAAACAGGAGTGTAGTGTCTCAGAAGCTAGGAGAAGAGAATGTTTTAAGACTGCCAGCTTTACTGCATCCTGCTGTGAGGGCAGATAAGTTGAGGACCACACAATATCCATCGGATTAAGTAATGTGGAAGTGGTTGACATTGGCCAGTTAGTTCAGTAGAGTAGAGAGCTTGAAAACTCTGAGTAGATTGCAGAAGGAATGGAGGTGGAAAAACGGAAACAACTTTTTAAAGTTTTACTGTGGAGTGCTGAGTGGAGAAATGGTAGGTAGCTAGAAGGAAGTGAGGGGTTGAAGATGAATTTTTTTTAAACCATGGTTCATTTAGTCACTTACCTATTATTGGACATTTATATTTTTGAATTTTTTTTTTCTTTTACAGATTGTTACAGTGTACTTTTTTCTACTCCAGTGGGGATATTCTAAAATCGGCTCCTTGGAGGTGGAATTGCTGGGCCATAAGCTCTGCATGTTTCAGAACTGAATAGGTATTGCCAACCTGACTTCCAAGGTGGATTCCAATGTCTACTTTCCTCATCAGTATATGAGAACAGAGCAAAGGTTTTCTGAAGATGGACATGTGTTTATTTGCTGGCATGACAGTAATGAGCAGAGAGGGGAGACGGTGGGTGGTTAACAGCAGCACATCCTTACATAGGCTCTGGGGGATGGAGTGTGAGGACTAGGAGTGAAACGGGCCTTTGACGCGAGGGAGGTGTCCCTAATTCTAACAGGATGTAAGGAGGAGGAGAAGATGTGTGCATTTCTAGGTAGGATTGTAGGTTTTGTGCACAGAAGAGACTGTCAGAATGCTTCTCTTTTAAACTGAAATATTTAGATAGAACAACAGCTCAGAGTTGGGGGGTAGGGAGAGGATGGAGTAGGTTTGAGGAGAAGGTAAGAAATAGTAATTTTGGCGTGCCTGAAGCTTACAAGGGCAGCTTTGGTAGGACGGCTTGGCATTCATTGTCAAGTGCCCCATTGAGGTTTGTCTTGTGGTTATATAATGAAGTCAGTCAACTTGGTTATGTGACTTATCTCTAGCCACATTCAGCTGATTGTGCCCAGGCACAGAGAAGGCAGGTAATTGCACCTGACCAGGATTGGAGTTTTGGCATGTGGTGGTGCTGGAGAGGACAGACGATTGTGGATGTTCACAAGGGAGGGATCATAATCACCGACCCTGGAGTGGAGAGAAGACGGGGCTGGAGTGGATAGATACATGGAAATGTGGGTGGGACAGGGCACTTCATGGAGTCAGAAATTGTAGTGGAGGGGATGCCAGGGCAAGTTAGTCAGAAACATGGGAGCTTATTTGAGAGTATGATTGGAACATACTAAAGAAAAACAGAGCACTTAAGATAATACACTTTCCTCTTTTAAGGGTGCTTGCTCCGGGTTCCCTGGAAGTGGGGCTGAGGGCTCTAACAAATCATCTGTTTGCCTGTGGCTTTTCTGAGAGGTGAGCTTCGCTATGTGTACCTTTTTCCACATGTGTGTCTCTAGAGCTCACTTTAGACGTCGTAGAAGGGAACCACCAGAGTTTCTGGAATCGCTCTCTTGCTGCGTCGACCACAGCAGCCGTGCTTGACTGGAGCCCAGCCTGTGGGAACGCACGTACAGTGTGTGCACACGGAGTCCCGAACATCTCCCCGCCATCGATGCTTGCAGTCTTGGTAATGGGCGGAGGCAGTCTGCAGGGTGCCATCTGGGATAAAACATCCATTGATTTTGGCCATCTTGATACGATTTTATCGGTTAATAAGTGTATTGTGGTTGAAGTGGTCTTAGGGTCTTACAAACTTGTGATCAACTTTCAACTCCTCACCTGCCGTGAGACCGTGGGCAAATTATTTTACGTTTTAAGCTCTTGTTTCCTCTTATGTGTGAAAAAGATAAAGTAGAACGTACAGAGTACAGGAACAGGCAGTGGGATGACGCATGCAGAGTTCTGGCATGTGTGTTCTGAGTGAATGGTGGCTGGTTGTCGTTACGTTGAAATCAGCAAGCAGGGTGCTTAGTTAACTTCCAGATCCTCTAGCTGGAAAGTGGCAACCACATCTACCCCTTTCTTCCCCGAGTTCCTGCTGCTGCGTGAGCATACTGCTCTGTCTTCACCGGCTCCTCAGACTTTAATGTGCAGGCGAATCACCTGTGGCTTTTGGTACTGAGTTGATTTTGATTCTGTAAGTCTTGGATGGGGCCTGAGAGTCTTCATATCTAAGAAGCCCCCGGCCGATGCTCTACTGATGCTGCTCTGTGGGCCGCATTTCCAGTAGCAAGATTCTAATAGAACTGCCCCGTGGGAATCGCTACTTTAAGCCAATGTTGGAAACAACATTAAAAGAGCCCCATCCTTTCAGCTTTTTCTCCAAGTTAAATTCATTTGGACTCATCTGGCCCAGTTCTATAACTCAGTATTTGTGGTAAGTCTGCATTGTCTCTACCAGTCCTGAAAGTGGAAGGAGTATAAGTTATGTACAGAGGGTAGCCTCAGATTTCTTTTGAAAAACATTCAGTGCCTGACTTCTCAGGTATATTTTTGAGAATTTGTGTTGGTTTCCCAGATGTCCATACTTCCCCCTACCAGCCTTTTACACCTACAAGGAAACTGGCATAAAACTTAAGTCTCTTGAATTATTAGACTGCGAGTCTAAAATGCGGCCTCAAACCCTTCCTGCCCACCCTGCCTCTCAGCCGCAAACCCAGCTCTCGCAGAAGCAGGGGTTCAGGACGCAGTGTAGGGTGCGCATTACTGGCAGGCCTCGCACTGCTGCCCCAGGTGGTCTGAGTTTTCTTTCTCAGGACTGAGTACACCAGACCTCCTCTGTGGGCCTTCCCTGGAAGAGCTCCTTCTCCGCTGCTCAAATCCCCACAGTGTTTCCCCTCTGAACTAATGTGAAGGCTTGGAAGCTTATCAAAGCTTCCAAGTACAGTCAGGTGGTCTGATAAAATGTTCTGATAGAATTAAGTTTGTGTGCATCTTAATCCGGTATGTATAACATTGTGATCCTTTTCAGGGGGTCTTGCTAGTGTGGAATTACTCGATTTTTGTGTCTCTTAATCTGACTCCTGAGTAGCTATAAAGCATTGGTTTCCTTATTTGACTTTGATGATTTGAGACAGGTTTTTTTTTTCCCTCTTACCTCTTTGTTTCCTTTCATCTTTCCTTTTCTTTTTTTAAGGTGGGGAAATGTGGACATGCAGGAGCATGAATAAAAAGATTCATTTAGCTTGCCTGTGGGTTTTTGGAGTTTTTTTTTTTGTGTGTGTATGAAGAAAACACTCAGAAGCATTTGATTTTTGACTAGACTGTCCACCCAGTTCATAAAATTACGTCCAGAAAAGGAAGAGATACATTTAGAGCAGGGATTATGAACTCTTTCTGTGACTCCAAAGAAGGTTGTGGTGGTGGCACTCATGGGAGTTTTGGAGGCAGTCATAGAGTTTTTGCAACATATTTTAGTTTTTCTCATTTCATTTTGAGGCTCCCCTTCTCTATGTCTTTTCCCCCTACTTTGCTGCAGGAAAGCAGGGGTATCTATATCTTAGCCTGAACTCAACTAAAAGATCAGACCATAAAGTGACAGTATGTGAAATTCTGTTGTGTTTGTTTTTGATACGTGCTTAAGAATGAATATCAACAATTTTGTATCTCCAGGGAGTGTGAAAGGACCATAGTCTTTTAGTGTGGTTTTAATACAGTTATTTAGAGCACAGTGTCAGGAGGTCTGGTGGGGTAAGATTTAGGGCATGGGCCAGGAGACTAGACAGCAAAGTTGCATATAAAAATTGATTATGTAGGTATAAAAGACTCTAACAGTTTATAGAAATTCAAGATTTGTTTCTCCATTTAAAAGGCTGTCTCATAAGTTCTTTTGTACTGGGAATGAGGTAATCCTGCCTTCAGAGGAAGCAGAGAGGTTGTGGAGAAGGAAAAAGAAAAGGTTTGGGTGAGGCCGAGGATATTTGCCCCACCCCGCCAAGTTTAAATGAGCTGCAAGTTGAAGGTGGAAGGAGAGAAAAGGCACATCTTCGTGCAGAAGGAAAGGGAAAGTTATTTGACTTCTACCTTAAGAGAATAACTTCACATAGCAGGTAACAGACCGGAGAGTGAATATGCCACCTGCGCAGGGCCGGCCTTGCATGTGAGCCTCAGACCTTACTTGGAGATTTTACGCGCAACATAGAGCTGTCCCAACATGTCTGAGGGAGACAGAACCCTGGGGCAGCTGGAAGGTGGTGGGGCTCTTGTTTTTGTTTCAGTTCAATGAGTTAAAGGAATGAAATATTCCTCAAAACACAGACCTCTTTGAGAACTTAGTGTATACCTACTGTGTGCTTCACTCTATGTGAAAGACTCCATGGCCAAAAATCCATGACCTCTACCCTGAAAGACTTGGGTAGAGGAGACAAGATTGGTAGGCACAGGAACACCTGTAGCAGAAACGGGTGGAGGTGCTGACTCTCTCGTTATAGACACTGGAGGCCCAGAAGAGGGGCAGATCAGTTACATCTGGGCTGGGCTTTTGGCTTGGAACATGGAGAAACGGGTGGGCAAGTAAGGAACACACCTGGGCATCAGCATGTGGCGAAGTCAGCTACTTTCTGACTAAAAACCACTAGAACAGATGATTTGAGGTTCAGCATTGAACACAATGGGTAAATACATGCCTGGCATATAGGGGGCACTTAATAAATGTTTGAACTGAACTGAATTAGAAAATGTGGTCGCTAGGAACATGGCAGAGAGGTTACATAGTTATACCATTTGATCTAATTATAGCAACTTCAAAAGGAGTGTTGTGCCCAGGTTTTGGTTGAGGAAACAGAGGCTCGGGCTGGTTAAATAACTTCCCCCAGACCATGAGGCTAGTAACTGGAGACCCGGGTTGCAAACCCAGGCTTTGTGTCTTACTCTGTCACCATTCCTAGGGAAGAATTGGCAACAGGGAGGGGCTCAAAATCCACTTGACTCAAACCCTTATTCTTCTTGCAGAAGGGAGACTCTTGATCTGAGTGAGGGAAGTAGGAATAAAAAAGACAAAAACCTATTCCTCTGTGTGTATGTGTATATTTATATTTCTGTGTTTTAAAATCTTCTAAGATTCAGAATTATCAGTGGTGAAACTTTATAAAGAATAGTGGTGCAAGGCTGACATTTGGGGGAGGGGTTGTAGGCCTCGAGCAGCTTCTGTGTTCGTGTCTGGCTTCTGCAAGGGGCTCCAGAAGAATTGGGGCAGAGAGGAAGCTTGGCTCACTCCCCTTGATCTTGGAGGTCAGAGTTTTTTGATTGCTTCATTTATGTTTAAAGAACTCATCTTAAACTAGTTTATCTCCAGCTCTAGAAACTGGTGCTGGTGGTTTATTACTAACCCCACCCATCCCTGCCTTTTGCAATAATCTCTGCGAGTGATGATTGTGTTTCTAGAAGTAAAATGACAGAGAGAGAGAGAGAGAGAGAGAGAGAGAGAGAGAGAGAGAGAGATTGATTCCCTGAAGGCAAATACAAAGAGAGTGTGCTGTACACTCCAGTTCAGACACACGGGGCTGGGAACTCCCAGAGAGAGAGGGAGAGGGAGAGCGAGGGTGAGAGGGAGGAGAGAGCAACAGAACAGTCAGCTGCAGAGTAGGGAGGAGGGGGGAGGAGATCAGACGTTTTTTAGACTCCAGTGATTTTGGGGGGGGTTTCTCCCCAGCCCGGGCCCTAGTCCCCCATTCTGGCACCTTCTTTCCTACTGAAAGTGCCTTTTTGCAGTCCAGGATCAACGACCGCTGAGTCTGAGCAGCCGGGTCTGACATGATGTACCTCTGGGTGAGTACACAGTGCTGTGGGCGAGGGTTTGCACTTGCTCATATAAGGAGTGGAAAGCTGCGAGGTTCTGCTCTCGCACAAACGGCCCTCACCGCAGAGCACTGGCTGCCACGTCCCCTCTGCTCTCAGACGCTAGGGTTGAAAGCCTAGCAGTGATTGTGACACGGTTTGTTTTTTCAAATGCTGTTTATCTGGTTAGACTTGGGCACAAAGGCAAGCGCCTGGCGCGGTGCTATCCTCTGGGCTGGCTGGGCGGTTCGGAGAGGGCCGACTGGGCAGGTGAGACGAGCCGGTCCCCTGAGCAGCTGCGGTCTTCTGGTTGGTCAGGACCCTCCTGTGTTTTGGGGGGCGCTGACTTTGATAAGTAGACCAGCTCTTTATATACTGAAAGCATGATTCTTAGTGAGGAATAAACTTTAATAAGTTTTTATCTAATCATTTTTATTGTCCACAATAGTCTTGTGAAGTAGGTCACTATTTGTTATCAAAATTTTATGAGGGAAGTAATTAAGTCACAAAGAGTAACTTGCCCATAGTTAGAAACCAAGTCTGTAGCAGCTAGAATAGTAATTAATAACCAGACATTTTTAAACACTTTATATTTGCCAAGAACTTTACATACATTTTACATTATTTTAATTTATTGTTAACGATGGCATTGTACTTTGGAATGGAGGGAAACAACTGGGATTGGAGATATTTTTCTATTATGAAATGTGGTAACTTTTAGGCAAATGATAGGCAGGGGAAAAAATAAACCCTGCTTTTAGTTTTCAATACAACAACATCTATAGTTTCTTGCAAAGATGGCGATATCCTCTCTTAGGCAGACAGCTGTTGTGTGTTGCTAAGGGAGCCTCCTAGATGTGATGCCCTTGGCTACTAGCCAGCTTTTGAAAGTTTCACTTTACCCTTTGCCCCTCAGCCTAGATGTCTGGAATTGCAGAAACCTACTTGGCTCAGGCAGGCTAAATTTATAAATATCAGAAGGCCAATTTTTAACTAGGTTTATAGAGCTTGTTCACAGAGGGTTTGTGAGGGGGTGTGTATGTTGGGATGGGCTTTTCCCATTTCTCCCTTCATATTTGAATAATACCTTGAAATGTAATTTCCTCCCCTCTATTGATTTATTTTTGTAGCATTTGTAAGAGGTCAAAGGACTTTTCTGGCACACTTGTGTGCTCTAAGTACTTTTATCTCCCTGTGCACAAGGCATCTGGGTCTAGGGTCCTCGCAGCCTCGGTGGGACTGACCAGCTCTCTGCTGGCCAGAGGATGGGGTCTGCTGTCTTTGGGTTTGTTTGGAAGGTGAGTTACGAAAGAAAGCAAGTTGAATTAATTTCATTTTCACTCACTTAACGTTTAATGAAAGTAGACAGTGGCAGTCCTCCTCAGTTATTTTCCTTGTGCTTATATTACAGTTACTTGTAAATTTGTTTCAGTTCCCTTCACTTAGTCGCCCTAGAGCAGAGTCTCCTAGCCAGAGGGCCACATGTTTGATTGAGACACGTGTGCCAAGATAACTACTCCCCTCAGCCCTCAGAGCAGCCCAGTGGGGCCTAGGGTTCCCCTGGTCACTTGGGCAGTGTGTCCTCTAGTTCGTTTGCCACTTTGTGCCATATAAATATTACCATTTTCTGTGTGTGCCAAGACAACTGAACGTTTGGGCAGCACTGTCTAGTAGGTAAAAAGTGTGTTAGCTCTTTGTTATCTGCATCGTCTAGCCCAGTGCCCCAGACATTTGTTGAATTCCACAAAAATGTCCAGAAGGAGCCAGAGCTGCATCACGCCCAGATATAGAGAAGGGACTCTAGGTGGTCAAGCATTAAGTGGGAGGCATTGAGGAGGTGCTGTGGAGAAACTCGTGGACCAGGAATAGGAGACCGGAGTTTGTCTAGGACAGTACCCAGCCACATGACCGGGAGCAGTCATTTAACTGTTCTGAGCCTCAGTTCCTACATCCATGAGCTAATAGAACCTCTTCTAACTCTGAAATTCTGTGAAGTGAATTTTGTATAGTAGTGTGCATACCAGGAAGACACTCAGTTGTGCAAGGATGTTTGGGTCCTGGAAAACGCGAGCAAGTTGTGGGACATGTATTATTACCTCCAGTGCCCTCTTGTTTTGGTACCAGCAGTGAGTTAAAGGTGCTTTTTCCAAGTGTTCTAGAAAAAGTACTGAACTATGCTCAGGTGTCAATACCTATGAGTGGCGTGGACATTTTTAGAACCTGTAGAGTGAAGAGTAGAAGTTATAGCTCATCCAGGCGTTTTAGTTTGCGTGGTCAGGTGTGTGCAGCTCATTTGCTCGTGTGGGTCCAGGACACTGAGCTAGAAGGCTGTGCCGGGCTCTGTGTGTGTCCCTGCACCAGGTCTCCCCAGTCTCCTGTTCGTGAATTCGGTAGCGTCAGCGGACAGCATGATATCGCACAAAGAATACGGCTCTGAGACACTCTTCTCGTGGCAAGGTAGAGCTAAACCCCACCTTGCCATTTCCAGTTGTGTGGCTTTGAGCAAATTATTTAGCCCCTCTGAACCTCAATTTCTTCATTTATCACATAGGGAAAATAATGCCTATCACACAGGATTATTGTGAGGATCTAAGATAATTCTGTGACATACGCTTAACGTAGTGGGTGGCACGCAGTGCTCGGTTAGTCACTAGTGCAGGCCAGCACCTTGCTCCGGTCGTTTGCATAGACAGACTGCCTGCCACCAGAGAGCGTTTCCTCCAGGGTAAGGATGTCTCTTCTTTCCTGTAAGGAGGACTTCGGGAAACACAGGTAGTTTTGTGTGAAACATGTCTCCCTTTAATCAGTGTTTTAAGTCCTGGTCACTGGAGAAGTCTCATGAAAGTGCTTCCTGATGGAGAGCCTCCCTGTTGTTTTTTTCTAAACTCTTTTTTGGAGGGGTGCAGTACTGGGCAGCGTTCATTAAGGCATTTATTCTCTCCTCTTCATTGTCCATGACAGGGAGGGCTGGGAGGGGGGAGGGAAACACACACACGGCTCCTGTACTGAGGGAGCTCACTTATTTGATGATTATATAATTGACACCCAGCAGACGAAATTACAGACCGCTTACTGAAATTCCCGGAAGGCGCGGCGTGTTCTCGTCTGGGTTGATCTTAGCCAGCCTGGTACCGGGCTCTCTTTACTTAGATCCTGTATGGATGGACTGCTGGGTTTCATTTTGAATTTTTTTTTAATCATCGTTTCATCCTGTCGTCTTAGTAAGTCCATTCAGCCAACATTTGATGAATGCCTGTAATGGGTAGAAGACTTTGCTACCAGTAGTGACACACACGAAAATGATTTAAGATGTCTTGTGTCCTCAGGAGTTTATAACACAGTGATAGAGAGTATATGTACACAGATAATAATGATTTTTGTGTGGTGCTGTTCAATTAAGAAAGTGCTTTAACATGTGATCTTATTTCCTCCTTGCAGCAGTGCTGAGGGCTGCCATGATCTCTGCCGTATAAATGGGGAGACCCAGAGTGCATGACAGCTAGTGGATAAATGGCAGAGCCAGAGACCCATGTCATCTAAAAAACCAAACCAAACCAAACCTCTTTGGCTCGTACTTCTTTCCACAATGTCCTCCTCTTTGGGGAGAAGCGGGTGTTTGTTTTGTTTACTTTAAACCATTTATTGAGTGATAACATACATATTAGGCCTATACCTTACTTAGTCTGCAACACACCTAGGGCATAGCAATTATCTTCATTTTTACGAGTGAGAAAGGAGAAACTTCTGTATTTTGCTATCCTCACATGGTCTAGAATTGACAGAGGTAGGCTTTAAACCCTGGTCTGTCTGGCCTCAGAGCTTATTACTCCACACTTCTTTTTGTTGTTGTTATTTTGTTTTGTTCGGTGGTGTCAGATTTATCATTGCTACCATTTAGCATGTTACAAGCAGAGTAAAGAAGTGAAAATTAAGGTAACCTAAATTCCGTTTCCATACCCAATAATTACTTCAGACAAGTTACTAAACTATGTATACCTTGATTTTCCTGGTTGTAAAAAGGATATGATAGTTCTTAGGAGAACATTAATAGAGTAAATTTAGAAAAATGTATGTCAGCCATTTTAGAAATAAAGTAGTAACTGGTGGCTTTCTCACGAAACATGTAAATCATGAACCGTGAGTCAAAAGACATATGGTATTTTGCCGTGTATAATGCACACTTTTTTGATCAAATTTTTGAGGGAAAATAAGGATGTACATTACACATGGGTAGTCCTAATTCCATTTCTATATAAGTATTTTAAATTCTGTTATTTATGCTTATGTGTTAAAAGTGTATCTGTTCTTGTGTTTTGTAATTATTTGTTATATAACATTTCTCATACCATAATGTGTTCAAAAGTAAATGCTAAAATTCCTTTACAATATAAAAAACAGGTATCTAAATATAAATAAATAATGGAATTTTAAAAATTAAAACAAAAGATTTCTTTCCTGAAAGTTTGGGCCAAAAATGTGGGTGTGCATTATACATAGCAAAATATGGTAGTTTTTGGTCTTGCTGGTGCCATTTGTCAGGTGTGACTTTTCTAGCATTGGTTTTCTACTCTTTATGATGGGTCTATTAATATCTAACCGATTCCTGAGATTATGTTAAAGGGTTTTGGGATTTCCTACTAAGCAAAATGTAAGGGAGTGATAGTAACAGCAGCTATTGTTTAGGTCGCAGTCTCGCTGATGTTTTGATGCTCACTGTTTATCACTATATTGCCATTCTAATTGTTCTGCAGAGTTAGAGAACTAGGCTTAATAGCACATTGAGTTATCCCAAAATGTAGGAACAGTTTAGTTCAGATAACATAGGAGGCCAGATACTGTGACTAGATACTTGGCAGTAAAAAGCCATTAAAAGATTTTAAGTAAGATCGAAGTAGGCTGAAGTGGAGTTTATAATTAGATTTGTTTTTTGAAATGCTATCTACTCAGATTAGAGGGGGGTAGAAATGCCGAGAGTAGTGAGGTGGCTGTTGGGTAATAGTCTAAGTGACAGAGAATGATAATGACAACATGTGCTAGAGAGAACTAGAACTGTGTGACAGATATTCATAGAAAGTGACAGGACATGGTCATGATTCAGAAGGTACAACTGACAAGGTATTGCCATGATCTTGAGGAGGACAGGGGTTGTGTTCGTTCTTTCCTTTGTTTGTTTGTAGGAATAAAGATGAAGGGGGTCATGAGTTTGATTTTGGATTTAGGGTCTTTGGGGGTAACTTTGAGATATTAAGGGGAAATACTGTTTAGATAGTTGGCTACCTAGGTCTGGAAACATAAAGGAAAGACACAGGCTTCAGCTATAAGTTTGCAAGAAATACGCAGGCAATAGTAATTGAAGCTGTAGGCAGGCATGATCATGGCTTGAGAGGAGAATGGCCTGTAGGGAGAAAATGTAGAGCCAGAAGACAGGCTAATGCCTGGTGGAGGAGTTGAGCCCTCAAAGGCAGCAAGGAACAAGGCCCCAGAGAACTTGCTCTTCAGGAGGAAACTAGGACACTAGGAAATTAAGATAAAAGAGTGGCAGGAGAGAGATGTGAAATGCAGGTTTTAGCAACACAGAGGTGACTGACGACCTTGGCGAGGGTTGTTTCTGTGGACTGACGAGGTCGCAAGCCTCAGAGTGTAGTTAGCAGGGAGGCAAGGAAGTGGAGAGATTGACTCAGTGGGTATGAACAGTTGTTGGAAAAGTCTGACTCTAGAGGAATGTGGAGAGTGGCTGGAAGAGTATGAGGATGAGGAGAGAAAAGTTTATTTGCTTTATTTTAAAAAAGAGAGATTTGATCATGTTTCAAAGCTAATAGAATAAATCCATTTGAGAAGAAGTGGTCTATATAGGAGAAGGGATAATTGCTCTTACACTTTGAGAAGGTGGGGTTGGCTCTAGGAGTAGAGAGAACTCTCCCATTTAACAGGAAGCAAAGCAGAGAGAGGACAGATGAGCTAACAGCATTTAGGAGTTCCAAAGTTGTGGACGAGCAGAGTAGATGAGGTGTAGAAAGGGTCATTGACCGGCAAAAAAGTACCCATATTTTGGACTATAAGACGCACGTTTTATTTTTTTTTGAACCACATTTTTTGCTTTAAATTTTTTTTCCCAATTTCCCTCCTCTAAAACCTGGGTGCGCCTATTTTTCAGACCACAAGATGCACCTAGGTTTTAGAGTAGGAAAAAAAGTTTTGAAGCAAAAAATGTGGTAAAAAGTTGCGTCTTATAGTCCAAAAAGTATGGTATATATGTTTGGGAACCGTATATAATTCCATGTGGCTTGCATGTGCGGGATGAGTAGAATAATGGTGGATAAAAATTTAAAATTCAGAGGCCAGATTATTTGAACAGTTTAAGGTGTTTGTTTATTCTAGTAAGGAGGCATAGATAGATTTTAAAGCAGGATCAGATATGATCAGATTTATGTATTAGAAAGATAACAAGAGGCTTCTATTATTGCAGAATTTATATTTATAGTTTTGGTGAAACTGGTTTGATGCATATTTTAAAAGCTCAAAAAACAGTAAGGGGCTAAACAAATCATTATATTATATGAAATTCAAACAGCACACTTATTGATGACTGCTACATGTTGATCACTTCCTAAGGGGTTGGGAAAGACCATGACTAAGACAGAGTTCTTTCCCATAGTTTGTATTTTGTAACTGCAGACACCTAAGCAAACAGGGTACTTTCAGGAACTAGTTAGTGCTATGGAGAAGACAAGGTGATAGGAACCTGAGTGCTTTGGCTAGGGTGAAAAAGGCCTGCATGATAAGAAACACTATCTTGTCAAAATAGGGAAGGAAAGCATTCCAGACCGGAGGAGTAACAAATACAGTCTTCAGATGGGAACACATTGGGGGGTAGTCAAAAAGAGGGGTGGTGTGGTTGGAGTGCAGAGAATAGAAAGAACATAGGAAGATAAGACTGGAGATGTAATGAGAGCCAGATCATTCCCCGTGGTAGCAATTTGAGTTTTGTTCTGGTTAAAATTGCAAGGTTTGGGGAGATTTAAGCAAGAGAGTGATAGTCTTTAGGAAAGGTGGTAAGGGAGGTCAGGAAGCTATTACTGTATCTGAACAAGAGGCAATGGCCTAGACTATGGAGGGCGATTTGGTAGGACTGAAGAGGGCGTGGCATGCATGTGCAGCGAGGTGAAAGCGGGCCTGGGTTATTCAGCCTTTGGCTTGAGGAATTAGAGTGGAGGGGCCGTCTCCTTACAGTAAAACAGAGAGTGCAGAGAAAAACTAGTGTTTGTGGTGTGGACTTGTTAAAGTTTGAAATGTCTATTAGACATCCAGGTGGAGAAGCTCAGTGACCATTTGATACAAGTCAAGTTCAGAAGAGAGATGTGAGCTGGGTGTAAGGCCGAGATGCGTCAGCACATGTTTAAAGCCTTGGGAGGAAATGCGACAAGAGAACAGGGCTGAGGCCTTTCAGTAGAGGTCTGAAGGATACTCAGAGTTGGGTAGGGTAGGAGGGGAACAGGACAAGTGTGTGATGTCAGAGACTGGAGAAGAACGTGCTGGGTTTGTGTAATTGAAGACCGAGTAATGGGCCTTGGCCTTGGTGGGATGTTGGTCACTGGTGAATTTGTTAAAAGCTGTTTCACTTGGAATGATTGGGATAAAGAGCCAATCGGAATGGCTTGAGTTGTTAATTGGTAGGTGAGGATGAGACAGTGAATATTGTTTAGTTGTGGAGTGGAGTGAAGGATTGGGGTAGTAACTGGATGATGGTTATGTGGGTTCAAGGGGGGATTTTTAAAACATAGGCGATGTTAAGGCAAGTTTTATTTCGGCAGGAAAGATCTGGTAGGGGGAGGAAATCGAGGATTCTGAAAAGAAGGAGGCTAATTGGAGGAGCAAACTATGTTATATCCAGCACACAGACGAGGGGTTGGCCTGAGATAGGGCCGGAAGCGCTTTTTCTCTTTGTAAGAGGAAGGAGGGCGTAGTGGGGTTAGAGCCACTGGCGGCACTGGCTTTAGGCAGAACAGTGAGTCTTCTGACGGCGTCTGCTTTCTTTATGTCATGTAAGATGAACAAAGCCGACGCTGGATGGGTAGGGAGTAGAGGAAGAAGTGTGCCCATTTGAGGGGAAAGGACCGGTGTGAAATAGCAGTCATCTCCGAAAACGGGAGTGAACTTACCACAGAGATGGAGGGGGCTTAAGATCTGTGCTTATAAACTCAATGTGAATGGCGCAGTCAGTTAAGTAACTTTGGTCTAGCAGTCTTCTGTTTAGATGCAAGACAGGAGTAAGCAGATAGTCGGATTTAACCAGGAATTGAGATTTCACCAAATACGTTAGACTAAGAGAACAAGGGAGACGAGACGTTTGAAAAGGACTACGAGCAGGGGTGTCCAGCCTTTTGGCATCTCTGCGCTACACTGGAAGAGGAGGAGTTGTATGGGCCACACGTTAAATACACTGCGACGTGTAATCGTGAAAAAATCTCATAATGTTTTAAATAAGCTTAGGATTTTGTGTGGGGCAGCATTCGCAGCCAGCCTGGGCTGCATGCGGCCCACAGGCTGCAGGTCGCACACCCCTGAGACTATTTTACCCTAGACTGTAAGCTGGCTGAGGAGGGAAGTCAGAACATGGGGAGGACTGAAACAGTGGTGGGATCAGCTTGTGGATCGTTGGAGAAGTGCTGGCATGAAGAGACTACGAGAGCAAGCCAACTTGATGATTGAGAGCAGAGTGCTTGAAATGCTTCAGATTTTTGGAGATGGTGTGGCTACTGGTGACGGCATGCTGGGATATGATGCTCGACGGGCTGTTCAGGTGAAGTGCTAAAAATACAGTTGGTGCTACAGACGCTAAAACAACAGCAACTAGGAGGCCAAGGTCATCTGTGTGGATGCTGAAGTCGTCAAGAATGATAAGGCTGCTGAGGATGATGAAGACGCGGAGCCCCGTCCTCAGACAGAGCAGGCCGGCAGGTGAAACCTGTTTCAAAGGACCCCAAGTTTAGGTGGCGTGCGGAGAAGTGGTTTGGAAGTGGTGTTGGAAAACAGGGCGGATACTTGTAAGGTCCGACACTAAATGTTAAGGGGGAACAAGGAGGATGCTTGCCCCTGCTGAGGTATGTGGTGGGTGGGAGTGAAGCTTTCACTGCAGAAGATGCAGTGTTCTCAGGGCCAGCCAGGTTCGCGTGAGAGCAGAAAGGCGAGGGGCACATCGCGGAGGAGACAGTGGAAGAGCTTGCGGAGGGATCGCTCATGGCTTCTGCGGCTCAGGAGGGCAAGAAAGAGCGGGAGAGGGGATCTGAAGAGGGGATGTGCCGAGCTGTATGGGGTGAGCCATCCGGAAGCGGGGCGGACTCCTGATGCTGATTGAGGTGAATGAGGATATAAGCCAGGATGGAATTGTTCCACAAGTCTCTTGGAAAAACAGGGTAATTAGTTAAACTTTTAAGCCAGAGCAATAGTTTTCAAACTTCACAGTGTCTCAGAATGCACAGATTATAAGCCCTACCTCCAGAGTTTTAGATCCATTAGATCGGGGTGGACCTGGGTATTTACATCTCTAATAAATGCCCCGGTGATGCTGATGCTGCTGGTCCAGAGACCACACTTCAGAAACCACTGGTCCAGAGAGATTAGTGTGGCTAGGTCAGCAGCTGCAGTGACCTATAGCTCAAGGTGACGTGTGGCGTGGGTGATGGTCAGAGGTTTCCTCAGGACATCTGTGTCAGGCATCTTTCTGACTTTGGCAGTTTAAGGAGGCAGTGGGCCTATGACCATTTCTTTTGAGATATAGCAATTTCTAAGTGATTCAGTTTGATTATCATCAGACATTATTGAATATTTATTTTATGCAGCGCGATAAGGATACCAAGAGTTGTAACATTTTTTTCCTTTTTCCTCAAGAATAATGGGGTAAAAGGACAGACACAGAAGTTAAGTGGATGAAAAACAGTGCGTTGTAGCAAAGATTACATGCCAATCAGCAGGTAGTAAAGGGCAGTTCTTAACAGGGATTCAGAAAAAGGGGCGCCCAAGATGGGATCAGTTGGGGAAGGTCTATTGAAGGAGGTATAATTTAAGCTAGATTCTGGCAGGATTAAAGAGAGACAAGCCAGATAGAGAACGGACATAAGCAAAGGTGCAGTGTCAAGAATAAACATGAAACTTGACTACTCAGGAGTCCCATTGCTTTCATCTTGGCCCAAGCCACGATTATCTCTTGCCTATATTATTATAATAATTTTCTAACTAGCTTCCCTGCTTCTGTTCGTCTTCCGCAACCCCCTCCCCAAAGCCTGCCCTCAACACAGCAGCCGGAGTGCTCCTTTTAAATGTCACATTACAGTGTTCTTAGTCCAAGACTCCCCAGGGGCTTATGCTACTTATGGTAAAAATCAAATGCCCTGCCCTGGCCTGTAAGGTCCTCTCTGACTTGCTTCCCTGGCTAAATCTGTGAACTCAAGATCTGCTACACTCCTGGCCGTTCTGTGAACTTACCAGACACACCCTTGCCTCAGGGCCTTAGCGCATGCCCGTACTGTCCTGCCCTTTCTCCACATACCTCTACACAGGTGTCGTGTTATCAGGAGCACCCTAGGTAGGTGGTAATTCCCTACCCCTTTGTATAGCATTTTCCATCCCCTTCCCCATCTTTATTTTTCCATAGCAGCCACCATTATTGGACTTGGTGTGTGTTTGTTTGTTTAGTGTTGTTCTTCAACTAGAATGTAAGCTCTGTGAAGGCGCTGGTGTATCCTCCGCACCTAGAAAGGAGCTTGGCACGTAGTGGGCACTGATTGGATGTTTGTGGGGTGAAAAGAAGGGAAGCAGGAAACTTTGGGGAATAAAGAGGCCATTGTCACTGGAGGAGAGAGGAATGGAAGCAGTGGTTTGGTGGATAAACTAGAGGACATTGAATATATGCTAGATCATTATTTTGTAGAAAATAGGAATTAAGTTCTTTGCATACCAATATTTAACCTTCTTGAAGTAGTGCTTTGTAATTGGGTTTCATGGAGAGGGTGGTTGGGGAGGGACTAGAAGCAGCGATAGCAGGTGCTGTTGGCGTTGTTCAGGTATGTGGTTAAAAGGCCTTGGGATCAGGCTTGGGAAGCGCATACAGTTCTTAAGAGGGGTCGAAAGCCTTCATGAATGGGAAAAGGTGATAAGGTTCCAGGTATACCAGAAAGCTGCCTAATTTTGGTATGTCTGTTTTCATACTGTGTGTTTTAATGTGGCATTTAACCATAACCAAGTATAATTTGTCATATTTTGAACCAGAATATGGAATTTCATTGTTTTAAAATTTGTAAGTTAGGGAATAAATTTGCACCCAATTAAGCAAATACTCACTTCTGTGGACTGTAAATGTCTGTTTGGGAGAGGTTGAGAATCAGCCTGGTCAAAGCACACACATCAGTGAAGGGAGAGGACACGGGGCGGGCTACTTGGTGTCCTCGTGTACAGTCCAAAATAGATGTTCAATAAATTTCTGCCGGTAATCAAAATGAATCACCTAGAAACTGCCGTCCCTCAAAAAACGATCATGTACTTACTCCTTAAGTGCCGAAGTCGAAGAGGTGCCTGGGCCAGCTGTCCTGAGGGCGCCAGGCCTCCCGTTCTTCCTGCAGTGGGTCAGGGAGATGTTAGGAGGCACGGGCGCCCCGCACTGGCTGCCCTTTTCTCTCCTCTGCTCCGGAACTACGTGCTGTCTTTAGAACTCGGGATTTGGTTTTAAGCATTGCCTTCTTGTTCGCAGTGAACCTCTTCCTCTGAACGTGAGCTTGCTGCTCCTCTTCATAAATGCTTTTTTGTGTCTTTCACTATTATGAAATGAGATAACATACAGTACTTTTAATAAAAGGCTCCACAAATTCTAATCAAAAGGTTAATTAAATATTCTTAACATACTGAACTGTATATAGCAAAGTGTCCAACTAAAATACACTAGTATTTTGCTTCTGTTTAAATCTGTAGGTTCTGTACTATCTTATTTGTGTAGTAACTCATATGTGGTGTTACTTTCTTATTTGAATAGACCATTAAATCAGAGGTAAAATGAATCAGTCTACTTTTTATTTATTTTTTAAATAACTGTCAAATTATTTTTCCTGAGTGTAAGATGAACCCTTTAATTTTTGGCTGTTACAGCCAAATCGCCATGTTTTTGAAGATCAGAGGTAACTCTCCAGGGACTTCGCTGTGTGTTACATCATACGCGGTTGCAGTTCTGTCCGTGGCCCGGTCACGAACCTTCCCTGTGATTACAGGATCTCTGTGCTCTGCGTCTCGTGTGTAGGACGGGGCGACGGTACTGCACAGCCACACCACCGCACGTTACTCCTCAGATAACCTGACATCTGAATAAAAGTATTCTTAATGGCTTGTTTAATCTGTTTATTGTGCTTATTAGTTGCCAATTAGATAAAAAATAACAGTATAATATTTTTTGCCAAGATTAGTTTGAAAGTCTCCCTAAACATTCCAATTTAAAAACAGATGGCAATGTGGGCGGGAGACATGTTTAGGGGATAGCAGTTGCTATTGTGTGTCTGTTCAACCCCTCTGCTAGATTCATTAATTTTAGATGATTTTTTATCCTTTTGTTTTCTTGTTTAGTTTTATTAAATTAAATTGATCAAAAATAAGTTTCCTGCACTTATTGAAAATCAAAGTTGTATTTCCGCATGTCACTCTATACTATGTTGCTGTAGTACTAGATGTTTGCAGATTTTGTCCTATACCAGAGGAATTTTCAAGATTGTTAAAAAACACTTGGTATTGGAAAGGAGAAGGAACAGAGATTCCTAGGTGCCTCCGGTGAATGAGGCACGGGGCCAGGTCCTTTCACAACTAGTACTTTATTGTTATGAAGTAATCTTACAATGT
This sequence comes from Carollia perspicillata, assembly GCA_004027735.1. Lineage (NCBI taxonomy): Eukaryota > Metazoa > Chordata > Mammalia > Chiroptera > Phyllostomidae > Carollia > Carollia perspicillata. The sequence continues at coordinate 44,783 of PVKM010001646.1, forward strand.
GGAAGCAAGAGTCAAGCCAGGAGTCTTGCTTCAGCTAGCACTCACAACCAGTGTGCTGTAATGCCTTCACCTAGTCCGTGACAGACGGCCTCCAAGACGGTCCCCAGGGGTCCCCATTGCTGGCATGCTCGCTCTTGTGCAATCTCTTGCCTTCGAGTGTACTCACTCTGAAGTAACAGAATATGGTAAAAGTGATGGGATGTCACTTCCAAGATTTGGTTACAAAGAGATTGTGGCTTTCATCGTAGGTGCTTGCCCTCTCTAACCCTTGAAAGATTTTGGTGCCAGAAGTAAGTTGCTTCTACAGCAAAAATCTGAAACATGGGAGTGACTTTGGAACTGGGCATTGGGACTTTGAGGAGAGTCTTAGTGGAAGAGTACCTGGAACAACATGTTGTTTGTAAAATTTGGAACTTTGAGGAGACTGCCATAAGGCCTTCAAGAAAAAGACACGGGAAGAAAGGGCAGACAGTTCAGCAGTGCCGTTGTTTGTAGTCACGGAAAGCAGAAGATGCGCCTGATGAACTGGGAGATCTAGCCATGTAACTCTCCAAGCAGAATGTTGAAGGTGCCCCCTCGTTTCTTCTTGCTGCTTATTAGTAAGGCGTGAGAGTTGATTCATAAATTGAGGAAAGGACTGCTAAACAAAAAAGCAGCCAGGACTTGATGATTTTGAAAATGCTCAGCCTTTCTGCATGGCAAATGATACTGATATTAAGACATGGGTTCTTGGCAAAGATCAGTTCAAGAGTCTCAGGGCACGTCCAGGAAAAGGACAGTCCAAAGGTGAATCTGGGGGTATGGCTGAAAAGCCTCTTGGTAAGACTGGGAAAAATCAGAGGTGGTAGCTTAGAAGTCACACAGAAAAGGGGAGAGGGGCAGTGCTTTATGTTTTTATGTCCTTTTTGTGTCCTCTTTCTTCAATTACATGAAACCACGCTTAGGGTTGGGAGGGCGGATAGTGTCTTTCAAGTTCTGAATCTATTCCCGCAAATTCTTTTCCTACCTGTGTGAGGAACTGTTGATTTGCAATCTTACAATTGGAGCTTTTCCTGCTAAATGAAGGCGAGCACTGTACTGACGCCAGCCATATTGGAGGAAACAGACCCAAGGAGACTGCAGTCCCTCTTCCAAGTCTTTCCGAGTCTAACTCTCTCAGCCATCTGCCCTCCTTTGCCCTTGTTAATAGTACAGGATCACTTCAGGTGCTTTTTTTTTAATGGGGGTTTTTGAATTTGTTAATAGTTGAGAAAACACTGAGCTGAGAAGAGCATTAACAGTTTTTCCTAGGACTGAAAGAAGCATCGAGTCTCTGAAATCTCAGTGTTGGGCTCTGAATTTCTCTTCCTTTTCCATCTGTGGACATGGAAATCCATTAAAATTCAACCCTGTTCTTCCTCATAGCGCAGACCAAGGTGGTGTTTTGCTGAGTAGTACTCACAGCGGTCCCGGCCTCCCAGACTCGTTCTGGAGCTGTCACAGTTCCACTCACGCCCGGAGTTGCAGGTCCTGTGTCGGTGCTTGCGCTGCTGTGGCCCTCTGCCTTGCTCCTGCTGCTTTGGCCTCTCTCCACGTGTGCAGATCTGTCTGAACCGTCTGAATAAGTGATATCTCACTGACACACTCTCTGAAGTGTCATTTCTTATTTTCCTGCTTTTGGAAGCATGCATGCCTGAAAAGGCGACTTTCTTTGCATGTGATTTAATTGCTTATGAGCTGTCATGCATCAACTTGGAACACATGCGTTTTGTAAATTCTGATTCCAGATTGCAAATACATCCCTAATAGGTGCTCACCTTTTATACTTCTGGTTCTCTTTTCACTTACATAGTCTAAACACAGTCTTTAAAGCATTTTTTTAAACTTTTGATAATACATAATTTTGTTGAAGAGAGGATGAATGTCTTCGCTCCATGATTATAAAATGTTTTTATTTTTAGATTTATAAGCATTTGGAATGATTAAGTCAAAGAATTTTTTTCATTTCTATTTCACCTGTTTCCAGTTACCTTTCTAAAAAATATTTATTTATTTTTAGAGAGAAGGGAAGGGAGGGAGAAAGAGAGAGAAACAGTAATGTGTGAGAGATACATCGATTAGTCGCCTCTTGAGTGCCTCCAACTGGAGACCTGGACCGTGTCCTGACCTAGGCATGTTCTCTGACTGGGAATCAAATGGGCAACCCTTCGGTTTGCAGGCCGGCACTCAACCCACTGAGCCGTACCGGCCAGGGCCTCAGTTACCTTTATCTATATCTACCTACTTTTAGCCCGGAGACACCTATGAGCTATACATTTTGTCATATTCTAAGAGATGAAAGAATACTATCACATGTCGTTTCAGCAAAATTGGATAATCTCAGTTTCTGTTGCAGAATACTGATGAGGAAATTCTTTCTGTTAAACTGAAGGAAGTTATCATAGTTCTTTTTAGTTCTTAGAAATATATGTTCAAAATTGATTTTTGACTTTGGTCAAGATTATATCCTAGGTTAGGATATAATCATCTAATGAAGTCTCCAAATTTCACTTACATATCAAATTTCACCAGCATCATTGGAGTTCAGAGTACTGCTATCCATGTTTGTTATTCATCTAATAGTTGTGAGACATTTTTCTGTGTTCGTTTTTCTTTTCTTTATAATTATGGGCAGGAAGTAAAAAACTGAACTCAGTGAAAACTAAGCTAACTGTAAAGACAGCGTCTCCAGTCTTTAATGCCTTCTTGAAAGGTGATGCATACTTTGTACAATGCAATGAGAAAAGTGAAGGATGATGTGTTAGTGATGATTTATTTCACTTTTGCGTCATTCTTCTGAGTATGTCATTAGTTATGTTATTATTTGAACCATTTTTAAAACGTGGTTAGGAATAATTAATGAACAAAGGTTGGTAAACTCTAGAATGTTTTGAGTTGCAGGAAAAATAAGATCCCTAAAAATCTCATAATGCACCATGAATTATTATAAAAGGGTCCAAGGAACCTGTATGTTAATTGCAAGAGAGAATGAACGTATTATTCTCTTAAAGTAACTTTTAAGGAAATACCGCTAAGAAGTTATAAGTCATAAAATACAAATCCTCACTTATAGAACTGCTCAAAAAAGAAAAGTCAGCCCCGGAGGACAGCCTGCAGGTGTACTAAGGAGCTGACACCCTGTGTGTGTTAGTGCCTCTCAGATACATAACTGCAGGCCCGAGCGCTTCCTGGAAGTTTACATCCAGCGGCCTAGTGGACATTTCCGCATGCGGTGGTTGCTGCAGACGCGTCCAAGCTGAACTGGGCTTCAGTCCCACACCTGTGGGGTAACCTGCAGCTTTCCCCCTCTCAGGTAATGACGTCTTTCTGTTGCTCGGACCAGAAAACAGTTGACGTCATCCTGGATTCTCCTTTCTCCTTTACTCTAGTCTTATTAATCAGCAAATCATTAGGCTCTGCCTTTCAAAAATAGCCTGAGAGCTGACCCATCTTCACCTGCTCTCCTACTTCTATCCTGGGTCAGCACACCGTTTTCTCTTTCCTGGATTATTGCGACAGTCTTCTGTCTGGTCTCCCTGCTCCTACCCTGGACTAAAATAATTTATGTTGAACACAGCATCTGACACAATCCTTTAAAAATGTAAATCCGGTCATGCTCAAAAACCCACTATTGTGTTTCACTCAGGAAAAGCCGGAGTCCTACAAGGCCCTGGTCTCGCTGGCTCCCAGGTACCTCCTTGACGTCCATTTCCTGTTCTTCCCCTTTCTTGTCATCCTGCCGGTCCTCAGCCTTGCCGGGTACATTGGACTTGGTTCTTCCCCTTGTAATCCTTTCCTTGAGACATCCTCAGGTCTGTCTTCTTCATCTCCTTCCCGTTCTTGTTCAGGTGTCAACTTTCCAGTTAGTTCTTTAGTCATTCTGTTTTAAATTCTCCATAGCCCGTACCATCTTCCAGTATGTTCTAAAAACATCTTTTCCCCCCTACTTGACTCTTCTCCTGTAGAGATTTTTTTGACTGGTTTTGGTGGTTTCTGTATCCCCAGTGGTGTGTGGAATAGTGAAGGATGTTCAGCAGGTATTTGTCAAATGGGTGCTACATTCCCAAGATTTTCTACTTGTTACTCTTTCTTTAACAAGGGAATACTCAGTATCTATAGGAATTTAGTGCGTGGAACTTGCTGTGTTTGTCACCAGTCATTCTCTCTCATTTACTAGGGGCCCCTTGTCCCTAGTGGTGATGGTTTATGCTGTAGGGGCAGTAGTGCTGCATGGTGCAGGCTTTGGAACCCAGTTGATGAGGTTTCAAACCTGGCTCTGCTGCATTCGGTCTTGATGACATTAGGCATATTACTGTGCTTTCTCATCTATAAAATTAGAACAAATGCAGTATCTCCGACGGTTGTTTTAAGCCATGTAAAGCTCTCAGAACAGTTCCTGGTACACAGTAAGTGTCCAATATGTCTTAGTGATTACGATTGTTAACCTTTCCAGACCCAGCCTAGCTGTTCGGAGTCAGGAGTCAGCTAGGGCCCCCAGTGGCAGTACGGAGAACTGTCTGATTCAGGCTCTCCTGAGCGCCTGTTTCCTTCCCCCTTTAAAAAGCATTGTGGGTATTTTGGTCCTTCTTGCTACCTTTTACCTCCATCTTTCTCTTTCACTGTCGAAACTTCAGTCATTTCTACTTCCAGCAGTCTAAGATAGTCACGTCCTTCCCTTTTCTCTCTCTTGTTTTCTCCCCTCCTCTCCTATCATGTATTTACTAAGCATTTGCTTTCCCCTTCCCATTCTGTCCTAAATCTGTGGTTTCCCTTTCCTTGTGTCTATCTCAGTGTTTCATCCCTTTCCATCACATGATTACTAAAATCCTGCCACTTACCAAAAAATATATTTTTTGCTGATATGACAAAAGTAGGTGTAATTTTGATTTATTCACACCGGATGGCAATTGTGTTGGTTCTCTCATTATTTTTATTTGACAATCTAAAGGAAAAGAGGTCAGTGCCTCTGACTAAATAGTCAGGTACTGCATGTTTTTAAAATGCCACAGCACACTAGTTGAAAGTCTCTGCTGTATCTCTTTATTCTTTTAAGAGATTAAACAAAAATTACCTTCTTCCCGGTTAATTGACTAGAATTACATTTGAATTAGGGGAAATGCAAATGCTATAGATGTTGAAATAAAATTGAGATTGTATTTTTTAAAGTTGCAGCCTCCCCAGATATTGCACCAGTCACTAAAACCTTGAAAGTACTCGTACTCCTTCCTCCGGCTCTCCACAGAAGTCCCTACTTTCTTAGTGATTTAAGTGTGTCTTCCACTAACCAATATGAGAGATGATTTGAAAAACATTGCATTATTTGCAGTTTGCAGCTGTCTTCACTAGTTTTCTTTTCACCTTCATTTCAGATATACCATAGCTCAGGTAGTGATACTGGTCAGTGGACCCAAGCGTCCACTCCCCCCCCCCCCTTGCTGAGCTGCGAGGCTCTCGGGGTCTGGTCTGCAGACTCAGCCACCATTGGTCTGTGCATGTTTCTTCAATGGAGATGTGTGGTCAGAACTCTAGACAACTGAAATAAAAATGAGTTTTTTTTTTCAGAATATGAAACATTTTGTGAATTTTAGACAGATTTTACATTGGCTATAACATTCTTTTCAGAGCAGATGAGGTGGACCCCTTTAGGCATCCATTTAAACAGATTTTATTTTGAGGCTCTCAGGGGCTTTCATCTGTAAGGTATACTGTGGTATTACCTAATAAATGTTGCAAGGAGAACAGTATGCTTTTTGTTGTCTTTTCTTGATGTAATCTTTTTTTGGGGCCCATTTCCTTAGCAAATTTAAGACAGTTGAAATGCTAATTAAAAGTGTCTCTCCTTCATATTTATAAGCTGCTGGTTCTTCTTTTTTCAGTTACAAAATTAATCCATTCATTCATCAGTTGTGAGTCCATGCTCATTGTCAGTGACTGTTCTGGGAAGGGACAGTACTGTAAGGCCTAATAAAAAGTGCTAAATTTCTACTTATATATATTGGTAATTTGCATTTTCCTGAATGCAGAATTAAGTTTTGACCACTTGTTATTTGATTGAACATTTATTGCATCTTCATTATTTCTAGGTATCTTGCAGGAGAGTTTTGCCTTTAGAAGCATTATCTGGATTTTTGCTTAAACTAAACCTAGCTAGTGGCCCCATTTTTGTTCTCTAACAGAAGGAAAAGGACAGAAAAAAGGGTGTAAAGTAGGTTCATATTTCAGGCTTAGTAAATAAGTTAAGACTTTTCCTCTTGAGTACTTGCCAAAGGACTTCAGTGCTCGTTGTCCTAGTCTGCTGGGGTGGCTGTAACAGATTACCACGTAACGAGTGGCTTAAACAACAGAAATTTCTCTTTCACAGTCTGGAGGCTGAGAAGTCCAAGATCAAGGTGCCTGCAAGGTAGGTTTCATTCTGAGGCCTCTCCTGTTGGCTCCCAGGCTGCCACCACCTCCCTCTGTGCTCACGTGTCTTCTTTGTGCATGCGCTGGGGGAGAGAGAGCTAGAGCGAGAATGTACCGGTGCACGTGCGGGCCAGCTCTCCGAAGTCTCTTCTTACAAGTACACTAATCCTGGCAGGTCAGGGACTCCCTTATAACCTCCCTTAACCTCACGTACTTCTTTAGAGGCCCTGTTGCCTACCAGTGCCACACTGGGCGTTGGGGCTTCACTCTGTGAATTTGGGGGAGAGGGATCCCAACATTCAGACCATCGTGCTTGTCTTCCTAACTCATCAACAATTTGATTATTTACTGCGCACTGACCATCTTTATAGACCCGCCGCTATATAGCTGTGTAAGCGCAAAGAAATTACTCAACCTCAGCAGGCTACAGTTTCTTTACCAGAGAAACAAAGGCGTCAAACCAGTCATTAGCTACGATTCATTCTAACTCATTCAATGGCAGTTCCATTCTCATTTCCCTCTCTTATTTTTCTCTTTCCCTGGTATGTTTAGAGTCATTGTTTTGTCAGGTTTCCCCTCAGTTTTTTACTGTTATTTTTCTCTCCTTTTGTTTCTTTGTATTTTTTGATGTCTCATGTTCTGCCCTCTCCCCATCTACCCCCCTTCCTTAAATTGGACATTTTCTAAGAACTTATAAATTTACTATATTTATTAACTCTTTAAAGTTTAGGCAGTAGATAGAATGTTTTGTATTTCTTTCTGTTAGATATTCTGCAAACCTTTAAACTAAATGTACTCTAAATTAGATTTGCTTTTAGTGAGGACACACTTGGTTTGTATTCCTATAGTCCACTGCCCTTTGCCAGGCAAGTTTCCTCACAGCATTATCTCTTGGAAGGCAGCCTGAGGCGGCTAGGGACATCGGTTTTCCCGTACAGAGTACTTGCGCTAGAGCATCTGATCCGTTGTGGGAGGTCAGTGGGTATAAATTGATGATGACGATGATGTGCGTTTTTCCTCTTGAGGAGAGGAAGGAAAGACTTTGTGCTTTCCCTTCTGATTTCTCCCTTTTGATCTGTGACATTCGAAAGCAGTTCTTCTGAAGTCTGAGTAGCTTTTCTCCTTTTGTGAATGTCCGTGAACCATCTGACAAACCATGAAGTCGCCCGCACAGGATGTAAAACAAGTGGGCAGCATGGGTGCAAGTCTGTGTTGGTGCCCACATTTCCATGACTGATTGAGAGTGTTTGCCAGGAGCAGCGTCACTAAGACCGTTGTAGGAACTAGATCATGAGTAGGGAGAGATCTGTTTTATTTAATATAAATCCTTAGTTGGATGGGCACAGTATTAAGCAAACAAACCATTTAGAAACAAATCTGGCTGTCTCTTCTAGAATTTAAAATGTTGTTCCTATATGGTAATAGACATTGTAGCAATGATGATAATAATTATAAGGATGCTGATTAGCAGCTACAGATTTTCGAATGCCTACCATTTGCCAGGCTTTATACTAAACATTTTAAGGTCATTAACACATTGACAGCAACCCCATCCGTGGTAACGGGCCATGGACTCGCCCCTCTAGTTTCTCCTATAAACTCTAAAGTCAGGGATGGATTCTCTGTGTTCCAGCACTTAAGGCGGTGCTGAGCACATCTCAGGTAGCAGCTGGTCAGCTGACCTGAGCTCTAGCATACCATCTTGTTTACAGTAGTCAGTCTTTGCCTGCCCTTGCCCTGCCCAGCTGTGGACACAGAAGGCTTGCAAGTTCCATTCTCTGCTTTAAATTAGAGAGTTTAGCCTGCCCTTGTGTTAAAGAGCTACTTTCCCACCAGTCAGCATGGTCTTTAAATAATTTGATGCCTCATTACCCATGTGCCAGGGTTTAAACATTACCTTTAGTAGCTTGGCTACTCTCTTCGCCTGCTGCCTGGTGGCACTCTAGTTTTTCTTGAGACCTTGAGCCCAGCACTGACCCCCCAGTTCAGCTAACAAAGGGTTCCCTCAACCATGTATTGCTGGTGCCTTTTTAAACATTTATTGGGTCCTGCTTCCCTTTTTCTGGCTTTGAGTTTGATGGTGTCCTCCCTGTGTGACTAGAAAAAGTGAGACTTGGCCTTGTGCTCTCACACTGAACCCCTGGAACAGGCACAGCTCAGATTCGGCTAGTTCAGTATGCCCTTAAGACTTGGTCATTTGGGTCATGAACCCCTCTCTGCAGGCCGTCCATCTTTTCCCAGCTTCCAACTGGACACGTCTTTTTTTCAATTTAATAACTCCTTGCTCTCGGGACTTCATCATTTCCCTATATTTCCATTGTGTGCTGATGGTGCATTCAGTCTGAAGCCCCTCGTAAATATTGTTTAGAATGCCTTTTCTTCTGCACTGGGTATTCACAGCCTCCAACTGTAAAAAAAAAAAAATTCTGTCCCTTTGCTGTGGCTAGCGTGGCTCAGTTGGTTGGAGCATCATCCCATAAACGGAAAGGTTGCAGGTTTGATCCCCCCGCCCCTCCGTCAGGGCACAAATGGTAGGCAGCCAGTTGATGTTCTCTCTTATATCAATGTTTCTCCCTCTCTCTCTCCCGCCCCCTCGGGCTCCCTTTCTGTGAAAGCAATGAAAAATGTCCTCAGGTGATGATTAAAAAAAAATTTGCCCTGACCAGTGTGGCTCAGTTGATTGGGCATCATCCCACAAAGCAAAAGGTTACTTGGCTTGTTGGATTCCCAGTCAGAGCACATGCCTGGGTTGCAGATTTAGTCCCCGGTAGAGGCACATATGAGAGGCAGCTGATCGATGTTTCTCTCATACATTGATGTTTCTCACCCTGTCTTTCTTTGTCCCTTCCCCTCTCTCTAAACATAAATAAAATCTTTTAAAAAATGTATCTTCTCTTATCTTCACATTTCCTTTGTTCCCTTCTCCTCCAGCCATACAACACATTACTTAGGGAAACCCAGTTATATTTCAGAGCGTGGGTCTTGGAAACATGTTTATATACTGTCCAAGTTCAGTTTCCCTTCATCTATCTCTCCCAGATAATTAACACAAATGAAAATAGTGACCTTTTAGAATAGCTTGCAAGGGAGGTAGCAACATACCAACTCCCCCAGGATGCCACTGAGTGGAAGCCAGCTGGCATGAAGAAGCAAAGAAGAGAAGTAAGCCTGTAACATGGGCAGTTTCAGAACCAGGGGACTAATGGCAGCAAGGCCAGCAAGGGGGAGGGGAAGTGCTGCTGGCTCTAACGTGGGAAAGGTTGAAAAATAATAATTACAGAGGTAATTCAGAATACATCGAAACCCCCAATGAGTTGTTTTCCTTAAATTTCACATTCCCTGTGGCCATGTCTCATTGCATTGGTAAGTAAACTAAATCGTGTTTTTGATACATCTCTAAATAAAAGGTCCAAAGAATGTAGCTCATTAAGTTCCTTGTTGCCTCCAAACAAATCCTAAAAGTTCAAGAAACTGGAACTCAGTGCCTAAAACTTAACCTATGATTTTGAAAGGAAACTGAGACCTGCTTTTAACAGCCACTTAATCCAGAAAAGCACATGTTCTGTATAAATCCAGCCAAGTCTCCCACACTGTCTGCCTATATGCTGCATTATAATTGATGTTCATAACGTGACCTAGGTATTTCTAGCATAGTTCTGTATTACTTTGTTGATTCTTACATGTGACAATTCACAGTTAACCAGAAAATCCTATTGTTCTTTATTTGATTTTGTTGTTTCTCTAATGACAAAGAAGTTGTTGAAAAGCCCTTTTCTATTATCCATATCGTTTTGTATATAGATTACTATTTTGAACCTTTTAAACGGACCTTGCCAGAAAAGTCCATGTTTACGTTCGGTATGTTAGACCCACGATCTCAGACAGGGATGAGGAGGTGTAAGCCAGACTCTCAGGGCTGGGGAGAGAGACTGTACAGTTCAGAAAAGAATATTCACACCCGTAAATCATAGTGAACATTTCAGAAAGCAAGACGAGCATTCTGAGCTGGTGGGAGATTCAGAAGAGTGAGTAAATATTATAGAACAAGGGATTAAATGGCTAAGAAATACTGATTTAGAGTCTCTCACTTTCTGAGTGACTGAAAGAATTTTCCCTTTGGACAGTCTGCAGCCATCAGAGCTTCTTCAGACTAAACAATGTAGGGCGATGTGAAGATTCAGGCCTGACCAAAAAGAGCCGATAGATTCTTGACTCCGGATTTCCCCTTGAGGGTTTAAAGCCAGGTTGGCTTAAACAACTGTTCAATAAAAACCAAAAACACGCACAAAATGAACGAAGACCTCTCTTAGTGGACAGCCCCCTGGTAAGACATTGGAATGTTGGAGCTGGAGGCGTCCTTGTTGGCTGGTCCCTGACTTGAAAGGATTGCAGCGGGCTAGGGTTTGGGTCTGCCTGGCCTTTGGAAGAGGCGGGAGGGAGTTGGGGTTTTTGTGAAAGATGATGAGGGTTGGAAATGAAAGTAAAGCCCCTGTAATCAAAGGGAGACATTCAAAAGAGGTAGGATTAGGACACGAGCTTGGGGGAAATACCTAAATTAGGAATCTTAGTTGTTCACCAAGGAATAATAGGAGTGTTTGCATGGAATAACTCCTTAAAGAAGGATTACCTCATAACTTGGTTAATTTTCTGGCTTGTTGGTTCTTAATCTTTATTTTGGGTCTCGAACCTCATTGACAATTTAATGGAAGCGCTGGACTGGGTCCTGGAACAATGTACATATTTACAACATTTTGCACAGTTTTGAGAGGATCATGGGCCCTGTGAAGCCCAAGCATATTAAGAATGCATTAACCCGTCTGTTATCTGCTGCTCCCCAGGCTTAGCCAAAATACAGTGAACTTGGTGCCGTATGAACTATTTGGACAATATAAGGTGATTAAGTTTGGCATGTGGGTAAAGAATGGATTACATTCAAGTTAAAAACGTATGTGTGCATTAGGCATGCACTCTTGTACCAGACAATAATAGTATCGGGATTTTTAATAACTTGATTTCTTTTCATGTCTCTTTACTTAGTACTTAAAAAAAAAATGGAACGTGCCTTCTCTTCCTGTAAGTGGCCAGAGGTGACTCACCTCTGAAAATGGTTCACTATTCACTTGACCCAGGAAACCCCACAAAATCATGCACATTAAGAGGTTCAAATTTTTGTGTTTACTCTAAAAACATTCATAAAACTGCCCAGGCCATCAAGGGTATGCATATCTGAAAAGCCACCAAGTATCTGAAGGATGTCACTTTATAGAAGAAGCACTGTGGGCCATTCCGTTGGTACAACGGTGGAGGTGGTTTGTAGGTACGGTGAGGCCAAGCAGTGGGGCTGGACACCAGGTTGATGGCCCGAAAAGGAGTGCTGGATTTTTGCTGCACATGCTTAAAAATGCAGAGAGTGCTGCTGAACTTAAGGGTGTAGGCGTAGATTCTCCGGTCATGGAGCGCATACAGGTGAACAAGGCTCCCAAGGTGCAACACTGAACTTACAGAGCTCATGGGCTATTAACCCCCATTCGAGCTCTCCCTGCCACACTGAGGTGACCCTCACTGAAAAGGAGCAGATTGTTGCTAAACCAGAAGAGGAAGAGATATCCCAGGAGAAAATGAAGAAACAAAAACATATGATCTGGGGGTAAATTCAGTGTAAAGTAAATGCTAATAAAAGTAAAAGCAGAATGTTGGTTGTCTTTATTAGTAAATATGTTTCAAGTGTCCTTATGAGATGGAGCAAATGAGTTTTTTCTGATTAGAATTAAAAACATTATTCTGTTAAAAAAACAAAGTAATTGATACATCTGAGATAAAAGGTATGCTATTTAATGGGCTGGACAGAAGATGCTGGAAAATCAGCTGCAGTCCAGGTATTGTCATACACTGTGACTCTGAACAGGTCATTTACCCTGTTGTATAAAAGGATACATCATAGAAAGATACTGTTAGCAAACTAAAATTGTAGGGTACTGAAAAGCAACAAACACAGAATTGCTCCAAGTCACGTAACTTCCACACTAAAACCACGGTGAGGGTAGAACTGCGAATGGGGAATCAAGATCACAGAGGCAAATATGAAACTGGATGTTCCCGTACATGTTCCCTTGTAGTCAGGTGACATATAAGGAATGGCAGGCTGGTTCCAGGCAGTGTATCTAGTGAGAGGGCTTGCATGTATAGGAACGCTGGAGTCAGAGTGGGCTCACTCACTGGTGCTGAGGCAGAACCGCAAGGTCAGGCGACAGTGAAGATGCATGGGTGTGAGTCTAGAGTCCAAGGATGCTAGTCTAGCAGGTGAATTCTGATGCTGAGGCCGACAGCCCAGGCAGTGTTTTAGGGATAAGATTCTTGGGTAAGGTGCCTGAGCGCTAGGGATTCAAGGCCTCTCTAGTAAATAGGTTTTGGATGCCATTTATTTCTTTATTTTTCTTTTATTTAGCAAATACACTGGGCCAAGCACCGTTGTGGGTTCTGGGAACCATGGCACATGTGCTTTGGATCCTGACTCAGTCTATTACCTTGTCACAAACCACTTTTGTATGTTTTTAGTGAAGATGGGAGTGAGCACCTCCCTCCCTCCCTCCTTTCTGTGTTTCCTTCCAATCAGTTTTAATAGTTTATGTAGGTAATATAAAAACTAGTTTCTAAAAAGCAGCATGATAGACAATGTTGAGTATCCCATTGGTAAAATAATTATCTAAAAGTATTTGTGTTCTTTGCTTGATATTTATTTTTTGTTTTTGGCTAAGGTAAATGATGGGAATTTACTCTGGAAGTAATAAAGAAGAAAATTTTAACTCTGAAATTGATGACCAAATGTACGGTGTGAGCCTTTTTTTTAATTATAAAATAATTTCAAAGAATGCTAATTTTAAAACTAATCAACCATTAATAGAGGAAACAGTTCTTAAGTTCTCATAGCCCTCAAAGCAACAACCTTTAGTTAATATATTTAAGAAACATGAGTAATACATAAAAGGCTCTTATGAGGAGGAATCTGCATGTTGATTTTGTCCTGTGACATGGGCAACTATGTGTTTAGTGAACACAAAGAGTACATTGTAGCCCTGGTTGGTGTGGCTCAGTTGGTTAGAGTGTCCTCCTGTAACTGAAAGGTTGCAGGTTCGATTCCCAGGCAGGACACCTACCTAGGTTATGGGTTCTGCTCCAGGCGCAAGCATGTGTAACCCACTGATCTGGACACTGAATGATCCCCAGACTGGGCACCAATCTCTGGTCCGGGCGTATACAAGGGGCAACCAATTGATGCTTCTTTCTCGCATCGATGTTTCTCTCCCTTCCTGTCTCTCTAAAAGCAATGAAAAAAAAAGTCCTCAAGTGAGGATTTAAAAACAATTTTTAGAAAGTACATTGTAAAGTCCATGAAATGTTTTGGTAACTTTATAAGAAGAAACACATAATAATTACAAACATTAGGTATAATCATTTGTGGTGACATCAAAATACCAAGCCCTGACCAGTGTGGCTCAGTGGGTCAGGCGTCATCCCGCAAAGCAAAAGGTCACTTGTTCAATTCCCAGCCCGGCCTGGTCACTGGTTGGGGTATGTGCGAGTCCTAAAGATTGCCTTCTGTGTTTTATCTAAAAGTTTATAGTTTGGTTGGACGAACATATTGGCTCTCTCCTTCCTTTGTGATATTACTTGGGCAGTGGTGTTGGTGTGCTTGGTTATAGACTGGTGAAAGTGGACATCTGGCTCCGCTTTGGCCCCTGCTGACATGGGTGGGAGTGAGGTTGGGTTTGGCTGGAGAAGAGTAGTCTGAAATAACCTGTCCTGGCAGACTGCCCCTGTGGTTGCCGAGAGCAGGCTTTTGTTTGCGACCTTTTTTGTCTGTGACCTTTGGCGTTCCCAGGTTCTTGAGCTCCAAGTCTAGGCGCCATCTAAGTCAGAAAGAAAATCTAGGGAACTCACCATCATGTCTGGAGGTCCTGATCCAGTTTGCTTTCTTCTCTCCACCTGTAAAAGTCTTCTTATGTTTGTTTAGTATATAAAATGTCTAGGGGTTCAAATTGTCCTCAGTGGGAGGGACAGGGATAAGTATATGTGCTCTTTCTTCCTGGAAGCAGAAGTCACTAGGGGTTTTTATGGTGTTTTTTTTTTTTTTTGGTTAATTGATAGTATTTCTGGCAAAGAGAAACCTGTGTAAATTAATGTATAAATATAAATGTTCCAAGAGAAATAAATGGTGTTTAAAAATTAATTTGCCCATATAAATGTGAGTTTGAAAGTTAATTTATTAATATGAATGTTCCAAGAGAAATAAACGGTATGCATGCTATCTTCCAAATTGCCTTCTGTGTTGAGTTTTTTTTAGGACTTAGAATTCTAAGAATCACAGATCTCTAAAGGGTTTCAGGAAATAGATATTTATCTAATTATGCTATTTGAATAGATCCTTCATGGCATCTTTTTTGGCATACTCCCCAAAAGTTTTTGTTTGCCTTTGATTGATGGCAAATTTTAAAATACCCCTAAACCAGACTTTTGGGAAATTTCCCTCAAAATATACTGCTTTCCTGGCCGTTGTTGAAATGTAACTGTCAATCTGCAACATGCGTTGTGCCAGCTGGGTCTCTGTCTCTTCCGATGTGTGCCCAGAGCGTGCCCATCTTGCACACGCTGGCTGCAGTTTGGTCACCGTTATTCGGCGTGTTGTCGCTTACCGTGCCGGCAGTTTTAGTGTGATTCCCTGACTCACCATCATTCATGTCCTGGTTACCTTTTCTAAACTGAAAAACTACACTTTGGGAAAGTTAATAAAAATCCACAGTTCTTTATCTGAAGCCCTTGAGGCCAGATATCTATTGTGATGTGGAATCTTTCAGATTTCAGAAAGGAAATGAAGTACATTGCTCTGCATTAAGATAACACCTTGTAGTCATACTCTCTCATGTATCTGCAGCTAAGTGTTCTTGAGTCGTCACACCAGTGACCAGTTTAGGTCACATTTTATCATCAAATGAGTTCCTCTTCCACCACCACACACACACACACACACACACACAGAGGAAGAAGGGAAAGTGTTTTCCAACCATTTTGGATTTGGGGCCAGTGGAAATAGGGTAGTCAGCAAGTGGAGTAGGAGTACAGGCCTCTATTTTTAGCCCTGGAATCCCCTCCTCCCCACCCCCACACAGTTTAACTGCTGAGGTGGTACTCTGGGCCTGGATATGCCAACTGTGATTGTTTCCAGGATCAAAACAAAAGAGGCTATTGGCTTAATCCTGTTATATGGTGTTGATCTTAAAAATCGTTGGATTCATACTAGGATTTTGGGTTTAATCCTGTAAGGATCAGAACTAACTTTCATCTTATTTATCCTAAATCTGTCTTTAATCTTGTTAATTATGCCAGACCAATTTCCCAAGGACCCGTGTGTGTGTGTGTGTGTGTGTGTGTGTGTGTGTATTCGTACAATTGCTTTTCCAAAGATATCTTTCTCTCTGAAAAAGAAAATCCCTTTTCTTACAAAGAACCATAGAGCTAACATGCACTTCTCCAGAGTAGCATTGGCATTGCAAGGAGCACATCAGTTTGTGTTCCTACACCCAAGGTTAAAGAAGGTCTTGGCAAGTCCTCCTGAGAGAGAATCTAGTCTTCACCTTGGATTTCCTGAGAAGGCATATGGTACCTTTCTTGAAGAGGGATTTTGTTGAGTATAGAGGATTTTAGTAAAAAAAAGAAGTAGTTGAATTAATTATCGTTGAAACACCGCTCTCTTATAGTGGAACAGAGTATCAGTTCTTAACTTTGACCTTCACACTGAAATTGTGCTGTGTGCATTCAGAAAAGAATACATGTTTGGTCTTGGATCTCCTTGCTTCCACTTTGTGGACTGTAACTGATTTGAACCTTGTACTGTTTCCTTTCTGTCTTATTTTTAAAGGATAATGTTAGTGACGGTCCTTTCCCAGCATTCAGAATAATAGGTTGTAACTAACTGCATGTGTGTTTATATTTTTTTCCTTATTTCTGCTTTTAGGTGTGTGAAGTTTTGTAATTGAGTCCAAAGTTTTCACTGATTGATTCAGGAGCCAGTAAAACTACACCGAACAACCCCTCTTGAGGGCCTGTGTAGTGACTCTTCTTTCTCTGGTCAAGGCTAGTGTTGGTTTTGACTGGCAATTAGAATGAGTAATGTAGATTCTTTAAACTGCTAGCACGTGGTCGTTTTATGTCATGGGAAAACAACCCCGATAGACTCCCGTATTAATTTTTCTATGCTTACTTCACTTACGACAGTTGCTCAGGGATTCCTAAATATAAAAGGTATAGTAAACCATTGTATTATGAATTAAAATCAGACTGTTTTAGAACTACTGATATTTTATATTCAGCTATCCTTTGTTTTTTCCAAACAAAATGGGTGGAGTCTTTTTATGCATGAACATTGGTAGAAGTTCACTTTGCATATTTATTTAAATGGAAAGTAAGGGAACTTTGCAAAAAAATGAGAGATGCCTTCCTTATTGGCAGTGCTGTGATGCTGATGTTGCTGTAATGGTGAGAACTGGAAAGACATTGCTACCAGGATCTAGTTAGACAAATGGGAAGTGTTTGGGGTTAAGGAAGTCACTCCAGGTGATGGAGTGATTGTGCCTGTGCGCACTTTGCCAGAAGTAAGGAGAGGCAACTTTGATTTCTAATCCTCTTTGGGGGAAGCTCCATATCAGGGCTGCACAGAAATATTCAGTGAAGCAGCTCCTTTATCATACAGAGAATTTTAATTAAAAAATGTTCTTGCATCGTGAGTAGAGTAAGCAACAGCCAGTTACATTGGGCATTTACCGCCTTCAAACCACATTACCGGTAATTGCTGCATTAAATCAAAGTCAGAAGAGATTATAGGTCTGAATTGAGCAAGGGGCTGGCGCCGACCCAAGGATTCCCACACTGCTGCACTGCTGCTGTCACAGAGCCCTGTCCCTATCCCCAGCAGAGATGAGAGTCAGGCGCTGCCTGACAGCTAATCTGTAAGGCGCAGCATGGTGAACACCATCCAAGAAGAGAGGCAGTTGCACGTTCAAGACCCCTTGGCCTCGCCTGTTGGTTAGCTTTTACATTCGAACACAAGGGGGTGGTTTATCATTGTACATGTTACCTGCTTTGCGCTTGTGGAGATTTGCTTTGGGATAAAAATCACTTGTACTTTCTCTGCTCCTTTACATATTAATGTTCCCTTCTTGGTCAAGCATGGTCTTCTCACTTGAGTTGATCACTCGGCAGTGAAGTGTACTGCCCTAACACTGGGTAAGTGTAGGAGTTTCCTCTTCCCTTCCCCCCCCCACTACAGCCTTTCCTCCTTCTAACACAACCACAGAGCCCTTTATACTACCTGCTTTTTTTTGAGTCTGCTTATTCCTCAGAGTTAGATCTGGCTTCATAAATCAGATAACCCTGAATTTCCTTTGAATACCCTTCTTTCCTTAAATTATTGGTGATCGTGACGGTGATGAGGGTAGCAATGACAACATCAGCTATAATCTCACAGGCACTGTAGGGCAGGCCTGTTCATATCTTGACTGATTCAATCATCACGTCAGTCCTGTGAGGTAGGTATTATTATCTTCTTTTTCCAGATGAAGAAGCTGAGATGGAGAGATGTTAAATAACCTTTCCAAAGTTACACAGCTAAGTAACGGGCCTGCGATTTGAATCCAGGTAGTCTGGCTTCAGAACCCTGCTCTCGTAACCACACAGCACTGCTTACGCTCATGAGTCCCTGCCAGCTGTTACAGGTACTTTGAGGAATGAGAGAGGCTGTGTAGTCCCTGCCCTCCCAGAGTCGGGGAGGCAGGGATCAGTGGGATGAGTTGAAAAGGCTGTGTGCAAATGCCGGGGGGCGTGTAGCCCAGATCCAACCTAGACTGACCAGAAGTACTTCTCAGAAAACCTGCCTTTTTATTTTGGCTCAAATTTCCTATCTAATTTGCTACCATACCCATAATCCTCCCTTGTATGAGATTTCCTCCATAATGTTTTAGGGCGTGCCGGCGACTTCCCCCTGTCTACTTGTACCAGACCACTCACCTCCCCAAAGAAAACAACTAGTCCTTCGCAAACTCATTGCAGTGAGTGGGGCTGGAATTCATTTGTTTTCAATTTTTAACAGCACTATTTAAGTATAATTGGTATATAGTAAATAGCAGATATGTAAAGTTTATAACTTGGTTAAGTTTTGACATGTATTCATACACAAAGTCATCAACACAACCAAGATAATAAGTGTACAAGGTCCATCTAGAAGGTATCCAGCCGTGTAACATGAAGAATAGAGACATTTTTTGAAGGAGATACAAGAAACATTGTATGTAGGACAATGACGCCTCAGTCCCTTTCAAAGTAGACACCTTGGGACCTCACACAGTTCTCCCATTTGCCATCAGCTGCCCCATTGTATTTTCCTGAATCTCATCAACAGTCTGAAATCTCTTCTCTTTGAAAGATAATTTTAAATTTTGGGAAAAGCCAGAAGTTGCTGGCCACTACATCTAGGCTGTAGAGGGGGGTGCTAAGTCATCTGGGTGATTTGATGTTTTATCAAAAAACTCTGCACAAGATGTGATGCATGAGCAGGCGTGTTGTGGTGTTGAAGCTGCCATTCACCAGCTGTGGCCTTCTGAATCATCTGAGTAGTTCCCACAGAGGAATGTTCAAGTTTAACGCAAAAAATTGCCACAGATTCACGGCTCTACTCACTCAGTCATTTTGAATGTGATGGTCACGCTGTACTCATGCTCACTCAACTGCATGTAGTGCCCCAGTGACTAGTGCAGTGAAGTCCTCATTGTTCACACATGTGTTTTCCAGTCCACTCCCCTTGGCTGCCAGGTTACATTGCTGTCGTGCAAACTGTTCTTGTTACAGTAACAATGGCCGGACTTTTCTCGGACAGAGCTCATGTTAGCCATCTCCAAGAGTTTCCTTGTGCTCTCTTGTCGTCCTTCCAGCTCTCCTCTTACCCCGCACAACTCCATGCAACCACTCATCCGCTTTCTGTCACTGTAGATTAGTCTGCGTTTTCTAATATTTTGAAAAAATGGAATCGTACAATAAATACTCTTTCCCCCCCGCCCCTGGCATTTATTTTACCCAGCACAATTATTTTAGATTCATCAGAGTTACTATATATACCAATGGTTTGTTCATTTTATTGCTAAGGAATATTCAGTTGTGGATATACCAAACTTATTAATCATTTATCTGTTGATGGAGGTTTGTGTTGTTTTCAGTTCGAGGCTGTGACAGATAAAGCTGACAGGAGTATTCATGTGCAAGTCTTTATATGGGTATGTGTTTTCGTTTCTCTTGTGTAAATACTTAGAAGTGAAATGGATGGAATGGATAGATCAGATGGTAGGTGTATATGTAACTTTTTAAGAAATTGCTAAGTTGTTTCCACATTAACTGTACCATTTTACATTCCCACCAGCAGTATCTCAGACCGTGTTCCTCCATAGCTTTGTCAACACTTGGTGCTGTCAGTTTTTAAACTTTAGTCATTCTAGCAGGTATGTAGTGATATCATTGTGGTTTTAATTTCCAAATGAATAATGACATTGAGCATCTTTTGAAATGCTTATATACCATCCCTATGCCTTCTTTGGTCTAATATTCAAATATTTTGCCCAAACAAATGAGGTTTTTAAATGGTTGAATCAGGTGAGTTCCTGTATATTCTGGGTACAAGTCCTTTATCAGATATGTGCTTTGCAAATATTTTCTCAATTGTGGCTTGTCTTTTTACTCTCTTAGTGTCTTTTGTAGAGTAGAAGCTTTTAATGAAGTTCATTTTATTACTTTGTTTTTTACCATGCAAGGTCACAAATGTGTACTTCTAGAAGTGTTACAGTTTCATGTTTTACCTTTTTTGGTCTGTGGTCAGTTTTGAATTAAATGTTGTATATGTATAAGATATGGATTGAGGTTTATTTTTATTGCATGTGGATATCCAGTTGTTCTCATACCATTTGTTGAAAAGACTATTCTTTTTCCACTGAGTCGCCTTTGCACCTGTGGATCTATTTGTGCACTTTTTATTCTGTTCTGGTCTATTTTTATATCTTGACACCAACACCACACTGTCTTACAGACATGTGAGCATTATAGGATCTAGTAGACTTCAGAATGTGATAGCACAAATCACAGACTTTAGGTACAGTATTTGACTTCTGTACATGCCTGGAGAAAAGGTAGTTATAATCTTTGAAAACCTATTTTTGAATAATGGAACAAAGTGGAGAGAGACACTATGTTAATGGGCTGAAAGACTCAATAGTCTTAGAGTTTTAATTCTTTCCAAACCTTTAGATTCAGTGTAATGAAAATCCATTTTGATTTTTACAGAAATTAACTAGCTGATTCTGAAATTTATCTAAAAAATGCCAAGGACCTGGATTAGCCAGAACAACTTTTAAAAAGGAAAAACAAAATTGGACACCTAACACAGCTTTATTTCAAGATAACAGTTATTAAGACAATATGGTATTGGAGTCACAGTGAGGTATATGTACCTCTTAATATTAGCGAATGAGTTTGTGTTAGTGTTAGTTAGGTTTTGCCGTGTAACGAACCTCTCCAAAACTTGATGACTTAAAACAATGTTAATCATTAACCTGCCCAGAATTCTGTGGGTCAGGAATGAGGGAGGTTCTTCTAGTTTGGGTTCACTGGGCCTGAGTGGTGTAGGATGACCTCACTTTCGTGTCTGGCAGTTGGCAAACTAATTGGTCTTGGGGGCTCAACTTAAATAGTTTATCTCCGTTCCACTTGGGTTCTCACCCATCCTTAATGATTCTTCACACAGTAGTCTCAGGTCCAGAGAGCAGCATGGAGGGCAGGCCCCAGTGAACAAGTGTCTGTCAAGTCTCTGCTTGTATCACATTCGCTGAGAGTCAAAGGCCAATGTAAGTCACAAGACCAAGACCAGAGTCAAAGGGTGGAGGGAAGATTCCACCTCTTATTGAAGGGTCTGTGAATTCTTGTGACCACTTCTGTGATCTACCTCAGAAATATTTTGAGTGAGCTGAGATAAAAGTTTCTGGCAGGTAAAAGGCTCTATTATATAAGATAATGTATGTGGACATATTTGTAGACATATTTTCCTAACAATATTAAAATAGTTACAATTATTTTCTGCTTAAAAGTTACATCTTTACCCTTATCCTTCATAGTCTTTCTGGATTTAAAGTGAATGTCTCTTGTCCTATTATTTATGGATACACTTTACTTTTTAAAAAATTTTTATTGATTGTTTTTTTTTTAGAGAGAGAAGAAGGGGGAGAGAGAGGAAGGGCAGGGAAGAGATACAGATTTGTTGTTCCACTTATTTATGCATTTATCGGTTGCCTCTTGTATGTGCCCGGGTTCAAATCGACAGCCTTGGCATATTGGGATGATGCTCTAACCAACTGAGCTCCCCAGCCAGGGCCATCTTACTTCTTAGGCATACTTATTCAGAATGAGAGAGTCACGGAGAGATGCTTTGTTAATAACAAAAGTACTAATTTCTGGCCTCACAGTTTGCATACTGTGTCTCTCACTTTAATTAGAGTGATGCATTTCAGGCAGAGCATTGCTTACGCATACTTCCCTCTGTACCATGTGTCATACAAAGGAATGTTTATATAGTTAACTGTGATTTGCTGTTCTCTGGTGGGTATAACTTGCGGCATTTTTATTGGGGTAGAAAATTCAGTTTTCACAGTACCTTCGAACCAGTAGGACTCTCATGAATATTTTGGGTGCAATCGAGAAGAGCTTCATGGAGCATAGTAGCATTTAAGGTGGGCCTCAAAAGGGTCCATTTTGAGATTTGGACATTCAAATGGCTAAGAAAACAATATTATCAAAGGCAAAGAGGCACAATAAAAAAGAAAAATCCACCTTAATAGGGGCAATGGTGGGGTATCCTTAATTATTTTTGTTCTTTATTGCCACTTGGAAGACAAAGAAGCATTATGTCTATTTTCATTCTGATCATGAATTTATCAATTTTGCTGCCATACTTTCATTGATAACTACTAAAAGACCTGTCTCTCAAAACTTACCTTGATTTCACATTTGCCAAATTCAGTCATCTTTTCTAAATTCTCATGCCTTTCAACCTTTCTGTATTTCTACTCCACATTGTTATATACTCATCTCTGTTACCAATTTGTGAAATACCTTCCCTAGTGTAAAGGACGCAGGATTGAGGAAAAGTAGCAGGTGTCCTCTGTGTCCTGGCTTTTGTGAATAGTGTGCGATCCTGCTTAATCTTTTTATCCACTGTTGCTATTTCTGCCTTCTAGAGGTAAGTGTTCCTTAAGGTTCTATTTTTAGCCCTTCGCCTTGTATCTACAGTTTTTCTTTTTTCTTTTCTTTTTTCTTTTCCTTCCTTCCTTTCTCTTTTTCCTCTCCTTCCTTCCTTCCTTCCTTCCTTCCTTCCTTCCTTCCTTCCTTTTCCTTCCTCCCTTCCATCCTCCCTCACTTTCCTCCTTTCTTTTTTTCTTATGCTTTCTTCTCTGTTTATCTTTTCTTTTTCAAAATACCTAGTTGATGTTCAATAAATGTTCTGCAGTGGTAATGTGGGAGAAAATCTCGACCACATTATGGCCTTGGCTGTTCCTTCCTTACGCCTGTTGAATCTTCCTTTGTAATCCTGGCCTCTCTCTTCTGTACATGTACAAAACTTTTGAGTGAATATGACGGTATTTAAAATTTAAAGGAAATATCCAGCCTGCTCTGGGGGAGGGAATCAGTAATAATGTATGAGTTGAAAACATCACAGCAAGAGGTAGGTAAAAAAACAAGAAGTTATAACTCAAATATTGCATTATTTTGTCACTTTTCTGAAGGGCTAATTATTTGAACCAGACCTGGGCAGAATATAGGTAAGACATGACTAAAATTGTTTATTGTCTAGATCCTCCAGGCTTAAATGAGAGTTTATAGCTATGCCATCATGTTAATAAAGCAAAGGTGATAATATAAATTAGAGACTGAGAGAGTATTACTAATTTTTACAGTACTTATACTCAAAATTTGTTTGGATTCCCTTAAACTTAGGAATTATAGGAGTGATAATGCTAATTTAAATTTATTAGAACCCATGAGAAATTTATCTCTAAAGTAATCAATGAAAACCAACTACCTCCCCATCATTTCACTCCCTGGAGGTGTTGGTTTTGTCTTATGCCTATACTATAAGTGTGTGTGTAAATATGTGTGCTGTATGTAATACATATGTGCTGTATATAGAATATACTGGTATGTCAACCAGTAAGTTCTGTGTGCATACATACACATGGGTGAGCAAAAGTAGGTTTATACCTATAAGTACACGAAACAGTTTGTCCTTGTATTATTATTTATTATTGTATTATTTTCCATATGAACAACTGTAAACCCACGTTTGCCCACCCCATATATGACATAGAAGACATATAAAGGTTATAAATGGCATGCATAATTTATTGATTGACATAGGTCATATGTGCATTACAAATATGTAATCACACTTTACACATTATTCAACAGTATAACTTCTTCCACTTAATAAGGTGTCAGTCACATCTTTTCACCTTGTATGTATAGATCTATCCTCAAGAAGAATTTAAAGCTCCAGAAATTGACTAGGCCCTCAAAAACTTATTTGGGGACCACTTTTGGGTTTAAATTACAATGGTACATCGGTACTCATCGTTCATTCATTCCAGAACTTGTGACAAGTGCTGACACTTGACAAGTCCCAAACAATGAAGTGTTTTCCTTTGCAGGGTGGCCTTGTGACTCATACAAGGCAGAGTCTCATAGTTTTAGTGGTGAGAAAATGATGTCATGGAAGTGGTTCGTTAAGAGCAGCTTTTGAAAAATGTTACTTCTGTATGAGGAGTTGCTTACAATGTTCAATTTTGTGCTGTAGCATCATTTTGCCTTTGGTTCTACCTGTGCACTCATTTATGTCTCCCGTGTACAGTCCTTAACCACAGGGCTGCATCTGTTCCTTTCTCCAGCGCTTATTAGGACAATACTTTTTGTATAGTAGATGTTTAGTAAATGTTGTTTTTTAATGATTTTTTGTATTTGTTTTTAGAGAGAAGGGAAGGGAGGGAGAAAGTGCACTGATGTATTATTGCCCCTCATGTGTAATACATGTAGACTCGTGTATAATTTAATGTGTCGCATTGGTCCTCCTAATGTCCTAGAACCAATTTAGGTAAGTGTTGAACCAAGAGAGCTATCTTAGGTGTACTAAGGCATTTCGACTCATCAAAACCAATTCTCTGAATGATCCTGAAGTAAATTGTAGTGATGATAAAAGGACAAGAATTGCGTTGGGGGGCGGGGCATGCCGCCATGTCAGCTGTCACAGATACCTCACAGTTAGGTTCCTCCCTGCTGTTTAGTCTCACTGAAGCATGTTACAATATTACTAGCACTCCAAGAGTAGGGAGAGTGTGACTCCTGAAACTAATTTGGTATTACTTACCATTTTGAACTGTTGAATGATCCCTCAAGTAGGGGATTTCTTAGGAGCAGCAGTTCTAAATGGTGTTTCTCTTACTAAGATTTATTTTCACTTTCTGCTCACACTATGTCCTATTTTCTAAAAATTACTTAGCAGCACTCTGGTTTTTAGACCGGCCATTTAGGCTCTAAAAGCCCACTCTTTAACCTGCTGAGCTTTGTCAAACTGACTTAACACCTGTCCACGTTTGTTAGTGCTTTTAATAACTGTTGCAGAAATATGTGCGCACATGTGTGTTTGTATATAATGGTAGGTTGGGTGCAGCAGCTTCCTAAAACGGGAAAAGCAACTGGCTTTTCTGAAGAGACCTTTCCACCCCCACCTTTTTTGCAGGCAGCCAGAGTTAATCCTTACATGTTTGATTGGAACAGCTGAGAGAGTGTCTTGCATATCTGAAGGTCTCCAGTGGACTCATGTTGCCTCAGAGTTGGGGCCACCTTCCTCTTTTCTAGTGCTGATCCTGCCAGCTGTCCTGGCCTCTGTGGAAGCCGAATGAAGGAGGTGTTAAATGATACACAAACATACAGTGTCATGAAAGGGATCCCTTTACTGCATGTAGCAGTGTGACTTCTTTTTTCTTCCATTCCTTTCCAGGACACAAGGGTTTTATACTGTTAATCCTAACACCTGTCCCTGCCGGAGACATTGAGAAGGGGGGTGTGGTATGGTATGGGTGTGTGTGTGTGTGTGTGTGTGTGTGTGTGTGACTGAGCATGTGCGAGGTACCGCCCAAGAAGGAATAGAGAAATAATACCAGTTCCATCTGCCTTTCCATGTCCTGGATTGGGAGTGTTCCCTCTGACGCACTTAAAGCCTGGAACATATATATCATTTTGGATCCCGGACACCTTGTGCTTCCTACCGTTTCTGTGTACCACGTTAAGGAGCCCCTGTTCCCTTTCTTGGCTGTCATTCTCTGCCTCTTGAGTTTCTGGTGGAGCTGTCAGTAAAACCAACAGTACCAGCAAATCTCTAGTGTAGTTTTCAGTCTGTAGTAACTCAGTTGCAGCTTTTTGCTTTTTTGAACATTTCTTCTGTGTAGAGTTGAATCTTACTGGAGTGGAAGCGTGGGCTGAACCAAGCTCCGGCTTCATCGGAGCCAGCATACCTATCCGCGTAGACTGGAAGTCAGCCAAGGATTTTTCGGTGCTACCTAGTTCCTTTGGACAGGACAGTCAGTTCAGACAAGGCAAAAGCTTAGGCACTTTTTTGTACTGTCTTTATCTGAAGACTTTTCCCCCATTGCTATGTATGGTGTATATTGTATGGATTATCAATATCCTGTTGTCCAGGTAAGCTAAGGGTTCTAACTTGTTTTGCAGGTACTTTTTGATTGATGTGCAGGTTTGTGGTAGAATGAAATGTTTATAAGCTTTGTGTCTTTGGACCTCATACTATCCAGGGTGTAGATTTACCAAAGTTTTTTTGCTAATTTATTGTGTGTAACAGGAAGCTTGAGTTTTACATAGTGTCAAAGGCTGGGCAGAGGTGGTTGCTTTCAACTCTAGAAGTTCTGCAACTTCAGAGAGATTTGTGTGTGTGTGTTCATCGGTGTGTGCATGCACTTGAGTGTTTTAAACAGAATGGGCTTGGCTTTATAAATAACATAACCCCCGTATGACAGTAAACTTTAGGCTTTGTTTTGAGGAGATGAGAAGCATTGATGGAAGTTTCCAAATGTTGTTGCTATATTTTTAAGAAGGGTGATATGCAGTAGAGGACACTCTCCACACTTAACATTTTAGATTGTTTTGTGATGTGATTAGTGGCATCTTAGTTATTAATTAACCTGTTGAAATCTAGAATCAGAAAAATTTAGGCTGTTATCAAGCATACTCCGGACATTCTGGATTCTGATTCTAGCTATGATGCTAAACACCTTCATGTTCATGCTCAAAGCAGCTTTGTTTTCCTTCACTTCACTTTCCTTGTGTCTGAAATGCAGGGGTTGGGCCAGATGACCTTTCATTTGTCATGGGTTCTTTGAAATATTAATTGTGCTGAAACCCTGGAACAGGAGAGTGAAATGGTTAATACAGTTAATTCTGAGTTATAGATACGACTTGGTTTTTCTCAGTTTGTTTTAGTTTATTTGTGTTTTCATGGCAGTTATTTTTCTTTCCTTTGGCCATTTTTCTAATAACTAGCTCTTAAATTTTAGGTTGGACAGAAATACATAGGGTCGAAGATAGTGACTAACCAGTGCGTTTGTATTAGGTCTTTCGGGCCAAAAGGCGAAACCAGGCTGTTTTTAATCGGACCTGCTGGGGAAGCGGCCCAGAGGAAACCCGCAGCTCTCGTGCAAGTCAGGCCCCCAGCATTGGCGCCGCTCAGGAGGGGGTGCGGGTCTGGCTCTTCCACTGCGTTCTAGCCCGATGGTCTGCACTGGAGGGTTGCATTAACTACTGAATGGTTTCCGTTGTTTGGGCTGTTCCAATTAAGAGTATATTATTTACCATAATGAGGTTTCGATATGCTTGTGGGTCTTACTTATCTGTGGACTCTTTCTCTGCTGGCATAAAACAATAGATCAGGCCGTATGAGAGCTTAAAGCTAGTAATGTCATGAGACTAGATTAGAAGCAAAGCTTCGTACAAGTAAATGTTGGTTTGTTTTTGAAGAAAAACACTTGTGAGCAGTAACTTTCTGAGACCCATCCAGGAAAGCAAGGAACTTGTAATAACTAATATAAGCAAAATTATCTGAGGAAAAGACCCGAAAACGTAGATGTGTTCCCATAGAAGATGGAAGTAATTGGAAATATATAAAAAAAAATTTTAACATGTAAATAAATTTTTGAAGGTGTAAAAATGTACATCCCCCCAAGTAAAAGTTGTGGGGTAGATTAAAGAGTTCCTGTTTAGAAATTGTGGCATGTTTAATAAAATCTTTTGTAGTAAACTTTTATTCACTTTTGATGAAATGAGTTTGCCGCCAGAAATCTTTCCGGTCACTAAGACACAGTACTGGTGGACGCAGTGCCCAGTGTTTGAGACAGCACTTCGCCTGACTCCACTCCACTCGGTACGGTTACTCTGTCTGAGGTCAAGGAAACTTAGAAAGGCAAGTAATGGGATGTTAAAATTTAAGAGTATGCCTTTCATTCCACCACATTAGGGAAATTACTGGGATTGAAAAACCAATTTTATGTTGAAGGATTCAAAGCTGTTTTATAATCTTATTTATTAATTCTGTTAAGGTAACAGTTTCCTTTTCGTACCTTTATAAATGGTCGATAGATGTCTATTTGCTACGCAGACTCTTAACTTGGGTTATAAAATTTTCTCTTTAGCTCTTGTTATATTCTTATACTGACGTCAGAGCTCCTCACTGCATAACAGTTGTGCTTCTATACCAGTGCATTATGTAATCGGAAATTATTGAGGACATGACTGAATAGCATTTTTTAAAGGCTAGAAAAGTATTTTATTTTGTTTTGTTTTGTTTTAGTTTCAGGCATACAGCATAGGGGTTAGATAGTCATATACTCTACGAAGTGTTTCCCCTAATATTTCAAGTACCCACCTGGTACTGTACATAATTATTATAATATTATTGGAAAAGTGATTTTTCAATTAAAGGTTTTTTTGTCTGTTTTTAAAGGTAAGTAAGATTGACCCATGAACAACGTGGGTTTGAACTGTGCCGGTCCACTCATATTTGGTTTTTTCAGTAAACACAGTCAGCCCCTTTGTACCTGTGGGTTTCCATCTCAGTATGCACTCAACCAAGCCCTGACGGAAAGCAGTATTTTTGCAACTGAATGGCGGAGTCTCACCCACAGATCGAAAATACTGTTTTCTGTCCACAGTTGATTGAGTCCTCACATGCGAAGGGCCCACTGTAGAGTGAAAAATTACACTGAGATTTGGGGGGGGGGACAGCGGTTGGGGTCTATGCCCCTAACTCCTGTGTTCTTTCCGAGTCAGTTCTACTTCTAGAATTGCTAGTGTTGAAACCGTGAAACAAAGTGAGTCTCCTCAACATAAGCCAATAAAGTATTTTAGGTACTTAGCCATTCATTGCTCTTATTGTTAATAAAATCGTGTCTGTCTTAAGAGTATGCAGTTGATATTGGTTATTTTACTCGTTAGAATTTTTGCAGAACCAAACCTGGGCCAGATCAGTTTAAAATATAGGCTGAGTAAGAAGCTAGGGGCTTGCTAGATATAATTTAAAGGATAATGAGGATCGTATAGTATCCCTGCCCAGAAAGAAATCTATCTGAGAAACTGTTTCTGAAATTATTCTTTTGTGTTAAACATTTACTGCCTCTGACTGGATGGTTAAAATATGAATTGTTAGGATTGCCACTGTCAGAAAACAAGTTTTGGCAAGGACACAGAGAAACTGGAGCCCTTATGCAGTGTTGCTGGGACTGTACAGTGGTACAGCTGCTATGGAACACAGTGTGGTGGGTCCTCAAAAACTTAAAAGTAGAGTTACTGTGTGACCCAGCAATTCTCCTTTTAGGTATACACCCCAGAGAATTGAAAGTAGGGTCTTGGAGAGGCATTTGCACACCCATGTTCATAGCAGCGTTGTTCACAGTAGCCAGAAGGTAAATGCACCAACCCAGGGCGCCATCAGTGGGTGAATGGGTAATGAAAATATGGCATATACATATAAGAGAATATTACTCGGCCTTAAAAAAGGAAGGAAATTCTGAAATAAGCTGCGGCATGGAAAAACGTTGAGGATGTTATGCTAAGTGTCATGAGCCAGCCACAAAAAGACAAACACAGCATGATTCCACTTAGATGAGGTTCCTAAAATAGTCACAATTGTGGAGACAGAAAGAATAATGCTTTCCAAGAATTCTGGGGACAAGGAGAAGGGAGAGTTTT